>RAHM01000375.1:329574-555202 GCA_003713295.1 Parotia lawesii
TTTTTTTTTGTTTGGGTTTTTTTTTGTTTGGGTTTTTTTTTGTTTGGGTTTTTTTTTGTTTGGGTTTTTTTTTGTTTGGGTTTTTTTTTGTTTGGTTTGGTTTTTTGGCTTTGTTTTTTTTCAGTGAGGTTTCAGTTTTCCTATTCTACCTGACAAAATGAGAAAGGACAGCTAGAGGATAGAAGTAAGCACATTGTTCAAGACAGGAAAAATACAATGGAGTACTGTTCTGGCAAAAGAACTGTTGTTTTGTTGACAGCAAGTATTACCCTCTTTGAAAACACTGACTAGCAAGATAACAGAAATAAAATTACTTTGGGCTACCTGCTATTTAGATGTTGTGTCCTACTTTTTTCTAACTGCTTCACAGGAAATCCCAGACTTTCCTCTATGGGAAGGAATGTCTGTCGTCTCACACTTACATTTGGTTTACTGAGCTTTTGACCCTGGAGTTCACCACTCTATCCTGCAGCACAGCAACACAAAAAACATGTTTTGCACATTCAGATTTCACACTGCAGTGTTTTTTAGTCTTGTTTCTGCACTGGGTGGAATAAGCAAGGAGAAAGAGTAAATAAGTAATTATGAAAAAATAATCAGGATTACAGGTTGAAGCTTTATGGAATTAGCACTACACACAAAGCAGGGAGGAAATATCTGGTACTCTGAATGGACTGAGGAAAATTTCAGCAAAGGAGATGGGTGGGGAAGGCTGCAAGGATTCCCTGAAAAAGATGGTGATGAAAAGATAGCATGCAAAGGATTTGAAGAGGGAGAAATCAAAGGGAGTGATCATTGGTGTGTATAGACAACCTGGCAAAAGGGAGTAAAAAGCCTGTACCTATCAATGGGTCATTTATGTTTACAAAAGGCTGTGACCTTCAATCACATTCTATGTGAATATGCCAGTTTACTTTTTCAAAATGGATGTATAATTATGCATGGATTTTAGAGCTCTATATTCTGGAGAATTGGGGTTTTTTGATTCTATCATGTAATTAGATCCATCCAATATTCAGGTATAAATCCATTTTCCCCTTTTAATATTTGTACATTCATTTGTGGAATCAGTGGATGCAGCAGGCTTTTATCCAAAGGCAAAGTAACATTATTAAAAAGACTAAGCTGCCATAGCCTGGAAGGACTGTTGGAAACCACAGAAAACTAAATAAGCTTCACTGTTTATTCATTGGGGTCAAACCTGCAGGTGTGAAAACTGTATTAAATTGCATTCTTAATTTTTGATTTCTCTACTATCCATCAATACATTAAAAATCTTTTTCTGGAACAACACTCATATACATATATAGTAAAAGAGTACACTTAAATGTTAGAATATTTAAATTTTTTTTTAAATATTGGGCAGCAAAGCAATTTTGAAAAAAAAAACCAGAGAAACAAGGTTTCTATGATAAAACAGCATCTGTGAAAACCAGTTCTCATTCACATCTCATGAAGAGATTTATATGCCTTAAAGTGCAAGAATATAAACAAAGCAATAAAGTCCAGCTCTGAAGATGTCCATTCTTTTGTGATCTTCTCCAACAGTAAAAGAAATACCTTTCTCTTTACCTTTTAGACTAGTCCTTGTCACCTGCACTCCATCTTGTATCAAGAAAAGAAAATGACTGGAGTGCAGCAGGCAGAAGAGCAAATGTTTTTGGTATTTTCACTGCAGTGTACTGTACAAAATTTCTGGGGTCTCTTTCATTGCTAAAGAAATTGACTTAGAGATTGTGACAACACTGCGGCCTTTTTTCTCCCATCAAGCACATCGGAGTTATCAAACAAAAGATTTGAGATTATAGCTGTCTGAAAAAGAAAATGAAAGCCTTACAGAGAAGCAGATGCTAGAGCGTTATATATTCCAAGTGTACACTGTGCTGTGCATAGCCAGCTGTAACAGGAAAACTGCTTATTTTAATGTTACACACTGGTCTTCGGTGCAGTGTCATTGCATTACAACATCTGCCTTTTCTCCTCTCTCTGCACTATTTGCTACAGCCACCTCATGTGCCTACTTACTGACATTCTCTGCTCTCTGTAAGTAGCTTTTGCTGAGGGAATATGCATAGTTTTCTGTTTGTTTACATGCAGTAAACACTTCATAAGCACAGTTGCCCCTCAGCACAATTCAATTTTCTCAAACAACCTTAGTACTTGAGCTACCAGTCACTGTAGAGATCATTTTCACTGCTTATTGGAAAAAACCAAACAAACAAACAAACCAACCAAAAATGAAAATGCAAAAACCAAAAAAACAACACAACAACTTTATATTAAACCATAATATTTTGACTAAGTGTTACAATGGGGAAAACTCTACGTGTTAAAGCATGTGTGAGGGAGAGAGTTTACCAATTGTTTTCAATAGTTGTAAGGAAATGATTCTGCTATCTTTTTCTGCTGTAGCAATATACAGCAAAGAACATTATGCATAACCCAGCACARCCTGAAACAACTGATATTTATAAATTCTAATTTCATCCATGCCTGGATAAGTGCAACAGAAATTTTCTGCCATATTATGATCTTAAATAGGAATTTGAGCCAAGCCTTATTTAAATAAGATGAAGGATACCACATATTCATTTTGTCTCAAAATTTCTCATCATCTTATTCATGACCATACTTTTAAAAAAAGACTATCATGCATAGATACTGTAACCTAGGAAATAAATAGTACAAAAATCTTTACTATTAAAAAATGGGATCATTAGCGCTGCACATTTAAAAAAAGACCCTTTTCATTATATTTGCACCAAGCATCAGRTTGGATTATGATTATAATGCTTGAAAATGATATGCTGCCCAATTTAATCTTTGGAATTATTTCTGTCAAGGGAAAACCTGTCTGCTAAGGGATGTTAGAGCAGCCCTGGCCCAGGGCTTCCTCCTTTTCCCAGCCTCTGGAGCCCAGTGCAGTGCACTCCCAGACTGTGGGAGATGGCAGCTGTTGGGGTGCACTATGTGCTGGAAGAGAGACAGGCCCAGAGGGCCGGAGAGAGAGCCTCTTTCCTGGCCTCGGAGGTGACCCTGGGAGTGCATCCAGGTCACCAGGGATGGGCTGAGAGAGGATTGTGGGTTTCTGGACAGTGCTGGACCTATGAGATGTGATAATTGTAGTTTGTGACCTTATAGGGTATTGTTTRCCTGTTACCATAATAGGCAATGTCTGTGCACTATCCCAGGTGATTGGGGGACACTGAGGTGAACATCTTTCCTGTTTATATGATGTGATATCCTGTCGGGTGCTGGTATCCTGTGCAATAAAGGCTTTGCATTTCTCCATCTTGTCTGCAGAGTCGTGCCCCTGCGTGAACACTGCAGGCAGCTGCTGATTTCCCACTTGCCGGTTCATCCCATAGCAAAGCTGGACCTGGACCCACCAGCTCAGATCCATTCACAGCTACTCCCCACCAGTGGATGGCACACAGCTCTTGCAGTGCTCATATGTGGGACAGGCAGTGAGACTATGCAGAGACCTAGTTAGGAAAGGATTTACAAAAGATGGGACAGACTGGTGATCAGGCACAGGTCTTAGTCAAATAAGCACAGTGACTGGCCCTATTCATATGGGACCGGCCCTCTCATCCCACTTTTCTCCTTTGTTTCTCCCCATTCCCTTCCCTTGCCTTTTTCCTCACCAGTTTGCCTAGTCCTGCTGAGCTCCTCTYCTCCCCATTTGGAACCCTCAGGTTTCCATCCTTGTTGGCTGCAATACCCTGCATGCAGTTTCCTGGTAGCCCATCAATTAGTGTGACTGACAAGGATTGTTTCTTGGTTTTGTCTCTATGTTTGTCCATCAGGTTTGTGTTGAGGCCATAATGATTTTTGTCTTTTCTTTTATACCCCTGTTATACCTTTCTACAGCTTCTGTATTCTTAGTGCTTTAGCATCAGTGTCACTTTGTCTATGGCTTACCTGTTTTTCCTTATTATCCCATTTGACAAGGTCCTCAATAAGATAATCTYATTGAAATAGACATTTCCACATCCCACACCTAGCAAAGGAATAAAAGGTCGGTCATGTGCTGACACTGTCCTCTGGCATCCAAATATCACAATGGAAGATGTCATTCACTTCAGCTGTAAAGAATCAAAAATTTGATCCTGGAATGGAACACAAAGATAAATGGGATCTATGTAAAGAAATCCTATGAAAGAGAAAGGAAAGGAGCAGGTAATTGATTGATGAGAACTGAGGTAGGTTGTAGGGGAAGAAAGCTGGCATTCAGACTAAGGAGACACAGAGGGAATGATGAAGTCAGTATGAAATAAGCTGTAAGCTTCTGATTACAGTGAGAATCCCTCCAGATTCCCAAGAGAAACCTGTTACTCCAATGTCCTCCAACAGCAGGGAAGATATGTCAATTCATCCAAAATCTACAGTTTATGACTGCCAAAGTTGATACACTCAGAGGATGAAGCTGCCAGCTCGACGTCTGCTCTGATAGTTCAAAGATCAGAGGTTTAGGGATTTAAAGACTCCAGTAGTGTTGATGAGATGGTTGTGAGATATGAGGGAATACTTTCCTGTTCCCTGTTTGAATATATGTCCTAAATGTATATATCACACAGTTATTTGATATTAATATAGCCAATAAACATAAATATAATAAAGCCTTCTTTCCCAATCATATGTATAAGCTTACTCAAAGATCTGCGGAAAATTAATTTTAAAGTGACAGTAAAACTGAGATAATGTCYCTAAGTAAAATTTAATCTCATTGCCCGTATCTGTTATTAAACTACTTGCTGTTGTCAACTGATATCCCATTCTTCACTTCAGAGAATCACTCTTATTCCCACTATCTTATTCCACATTGCATATTCATATATATCTTTATACCATCTATTTACTTTTTGTTGAATATGTTGGAAAGGGAAGAAGGACCTTCAGAGGTAAAAATAAGGCAGCTGTATCTGCACTGCAGATCTGGATTAGAAGTTAGCCTTTTCCTTGGCAGCTCTGTGGAAAAGTTTTATTACAAAATTTGTAATGACTTTTTAAAGGCTAGTTTTTAACATTTGTTTTGGAGGCTTTTCCACTACAGATTGCAAGTCAAATTCATACCTATTTAGAAGAAATAGAGAATTCAGCAGGGTCCATATCCTGAGTTTGTACTGAATTACACTATGCCAAGCACACTGAAGAATAAGAGGTTACAGACACCCCAAACTGGACACCCAAATCTAGTGAATATACTTAAGCTTAATTTCTCTGCATGGCCATTACCCATACGTAAAATGAAGATAATAAAATCCCTTAACCTTATGAGGATTTTGCAAATGTCTGACATTATATTAATGAGTTCCATTTAGAAAATAGCACAGAAAAATCAATAATTTCTGCTTAAAGAGTGCAGTCTGATTAGTTTGAAGCCAATAAGGCATGTCCACACACTGAACAAGGACAAGAGAACAAAATGCTGAATACTTCTAATTAAGGAAGTACCATCTCTGACTGATGGAGCCAGGGATCCCATATGAAAAAAATATCCTGTGTGATGTAATTAAAGACCATTATAATGCATATGTCCAAGTGAGCCAAATGAAGGCTGCATGGGGAAATTTAATTTTAATGTTTTCTAATTTGAATGCTTGACTTTGTGACTTTAATTTTTTTAATATAATTTTCTGGATATAATAATAATAATTAATTGAGTAGGAAGAAAGAAATTAAAGCGTTATGCAAGATTTTCATTTGTGATCTGAAAAGCAATGGGCCCTAGACAAGAAAGAGAGTCTGGAAGCTGGCTGACATTTCAGAGACACTGATGAGACTACCATTTCTGTGGGAAGATATGCAAAGGGACAAGTGTAACACAAAGAGCTTTTCAGTCTTCTGATTTTTAAGTGTATATGACAATGACATATGAAATAGATACTATTTTTTCTTCCCAACCACATCACATTTGGTCAGACTCCTGATGCTCCATTTGAAAGTAAACAAAGTTTACTCACACCCCACAGCTTCCTATAAACAACGTGGTTTTCAACAAGGATTTTCCTGAGGAGGAACAATTGTGGTTCATCACCAGTTTTCGTTACCTTTTTTAATAATGGGGCATTGACAAAGCTTTTGCTTGTGACTTAGAATGCTCCTCAACAGCTGATAATTGGATCTTACAGAGGAGCTTTCAAGAATTCATTACTAGAATCAGAACTTCTAATACATTGTAGATTTTTTTTGTATCACCACAAAAATGTGATCTCATAGCAAAAAAAGGAAGGCAAAAAGGGGATCAGCTCACTTTTTAGTGGCTGTTATTTTTCCAGTAACACAGAAAGTGAAAACATCTTAGTTTTAAGTTGTCCTGTACTTCTCAAGATAAAAAATTATTACTTTGTGGGACCAAAAAATGAAAGCCACAGTTATTCTACTCTGTGGTGCTTAAAATTCAGATTAAGCTTTAAACAGAAGCAGATATTTAACAAAGGAATCTCAAAGCTATTTCTCAAATGTGCCTGGTATTTACAATACTTTCTATATTTCTAGCACCTTCAAATGCCAACAGCATATTGTTTTTTCCACTTTTTTCAGAACAGTACTTCATATATTAACTAAGGATCAAGCCTAATGTTGATTCCTGGCACACCACTGCTAGCTCCAGACAAACTGAGTAGATCATATAGCTTAGAAAACAAAGGGCTGTGGCACATCTGTTCTCCAAGCATAGTCAGCACGTGACTGTCTGTGTGAACAGGTGTGTCAAGACTAACACAGTGGTGCTGCACATTACATGAAAAGAAGCCTGTAGTGCTTTTTGAGGTACAAAATATACTCAAAGCCTCTCTATTCCCTGCCCTGCATCCCTCACCCACCTGCTCTTCCAATAACCAGTATGATTCATCCTTTGTGAATTCTCCACTCTAAAGCACACCCAGATTCTTGCACAGTGAATCTAACCTCAGCAGCAAAGCAGAAGAACTGGGACAAACATTACAGAATGAAAGCTACCTACCTGTTTGATCTGGCAGAAGGAGAACCCAGATTTGGATTGGGGTGAACTCAGTCTCGCCAGGAACAAATCCAACTCCAAGAAGCACCTAAAACATAAAGTCCACACCTGAATTAACTTCAGTTCACAACTTGTGTCCCCTAACAGTTCCGTACCCCAAGATTACTGCTTACATTAACAGACTGCTAAGGTAGGAGATTTTCCTAAAGGAACTGACAGCATACTCTGAAGAGAACATTGTATTTGAACATCCACATCTCTCACGGTTCTAAGGGCTGGAAAAGAGGGCTTGGGAAATATCCCAAACATTACAGAAATAATACAGGGGACATAAAGACCCCTATGTAATTATACACCTACCTGTGTCAATGTAGACATAAATTTAGGCCTTGTGGCTTTGGACAAAATTAATATCCAAAAGACATCTTGAATCTCCTCCAAGTAGTTAAATATTACTAAGATGTTTAATGTTTCTCTTCCAGGAAAAGGGCAGATGTGGCTTTCAAACTTCAACAGTCATAAGCAGTTTAGAAAGTTCTTGTAAAACATAATAATTATCACAGTGCTATCCTTAGCAGTCATGTCCTCAAGAAAAAATACCATATCCTCAAAAAAACCAAACTCTTGTTATTTTGACTCCTGCTAAACAAATTCCATGCTAATCCATGTGAGATACATAGAGAAGAAGATTATGTAGGAATTGCTAAGGATAGCTGAACTGCAATTAGATTCAATATGATTCAGTAGATCATATTGAGTGATTTTGACTTCATACTGCATGGAAGAAAATAACAGAAGACTTAAGATGCTGTTAATTAATCTCTTAACCTAATCTGATTCTCTTCATGAGCAGTGTGAACAAGGTGGAAAAAGACTGGACTAAAAGCCGGAGCATTTAGAGAGATAATCCTGGTTTTGTTAATAATTCCCTGAATAGCCTTAAGCACTTCTCTTAATCTTTTTACAACTCAGCCTCCCCATCACTTAAAAGATACCAGAATACTTGCTCACCTGCTTTTTACACCTGCAATATGGCTTTGAAAACACAATGTTACAACATAAATACCACATATTTCCTTTCAAATTTCTTTACTGTTTCAGGTTCAGGAATAACTTGTTTTTTCCATAATGATAAAAATTATGTGACAACAGATTTGTACTCTATGAATAACTGAAGTCTAGAACACCTGGTTTTATTTAAGTGAAATCAAGAAGCAGTTCATGTCAAAGTCATATAATACAGTTTGTAAGTTGAATATTAATGCAATTAAAACTAACAAGAAAGTGAGTGGAATACAGTTTTTAGAGGTTTTTAAAGCCAAAAGCACACAGCATACTGGAGGCAGTTTTAAATCTTGGAGTGACTCAGAATGGCAACGCAAAGTGCTACCCAGTCTTCGAACACAAACTGTGCATCTGCACATTTATTTCATGCAGTCTGCTCTTTAAGAGGAAGATTTCTTTATAATGATATGATGCAGAAATTTTACAATGATTGATGATTAATTCAAATTGTATTAATTAGGAAGACAATCATGCAGTTTGAAAACCAGCTAAAAGGATGTACTGCTAAAACCTGAAAAAGGGGAAAAGGTCTTACCATTTGTGTGAGGATAGCAAAATTTGTTTTAACATTTAAAGTCCTGTAATAAGAAATGAATAGCATATTTGTGACATTTATAATAGATACCAGGCTGCAAAGCTCTATAATCATTATTGAAGATGAAAAAACTCTATAAAAGAGATCCAGCCACATTGGGAACCTGAGCAGATAGAGAAATGAGAATTTCTTGTGAGATGGTGCACCTACAGAATATTCCCCAATTCTAGGAAAAGACTTTTTAGAAATAGTGATTTATTAAATGTCAGATGTGATTTGCATAAGATCGGATCCAAATACCACTAGTTGCTTCCATTTGCTTTTTCTCCTGTTTATCACTCTGATGCATTCATAAAGGTTTATTTTAGCAGAAACCAATAGACAAAGCTATCTTAAAAAAAAAACAACCAACCAACAATACAAAATAAAAACCAAACCAAAAATCTCCACAAAATGTCCTTTGTTATGGTTCCAGCATTCAAACTCRGTTAGAGAAGATAACTAGATCAGGGTAGCCAAATCACCTTAATTATGCCTTTCATACCTATCATCATCATCTTCTTCAGGAATGATACATATCGAACTCTTACTGCTTACACAATCCACTCAATTATAGTTATATCAAAATTCATCAACAAACATGATGAAATTATCACATTATTAGAATTTAATTTTGCACTTAYTGGCCACAATTAATTATAGCAACCAGAATACATACTACCTTATCAAAAGTATAATTCCTCATTTTCCCTCTCCTAACGAATAAAGGTRCTATATGTGCCAGAGCTCGCAGTCTTCTGAGTCTTGGATTATGATTTCTCAGAGCAGAACTCCAGCAACACACAACAACCTAAAACAACCACCTCCACCTTTGGCTCCTCCCAGGGTCTGATTTACAGGGCTTGTGCCCGCCCTGCAGCCACAGCTGTTTGTAGGAGGTTGATGAGCACCTTAGATTGAGGTGGCCTGAACTCTGTTTGAATAAGAATTGAGTTCAGGTGTTGAGTCTGGTCCTGAGTGAGAGCTTGGCTAGTGCATACTATTAGGGTTTAAATACATTATGCGACAACTATATATTTTTTAAAATGTATATATTATTAAATTAATTTATCTGTAGCCAACTATTTGGATAYCTATTTCTTTTACTRAAAAATAATAAAATTTTACAGGGTCAGTAAGTAAATTAATAACTATCTCTGAAAATAACAAAGRGATTCAAATTAGAAACACAAATGATCAAAACTAAGTAGACAAAGGCTGTATATTTTATAAGGCCTTATGTGCACAATAAAATCAGATTGTGTATATTGGGCTGACAAGCCGAAATGGAGTTGTTCAGAGTCTTGCTCTAAATGTGTCTTTTCCATCCTGTGGGAATTTACAGCTTGAATAATGGTATATAACACGGGTAACAGCATAATACAGTGCATCATGTTGGTCTTTCAACTCAATTGTATGCTTTAATTCTTGTTCCCATTTTGAAGACCTTTTAAAGATCATTTCATTTTTAAAACACTAGCTGAGCAACAATCAATTACGTATTTTGTGTTTACTTTTGACCAGAGTTTTGGACTTTATTGACCGAATTTTTTTTCTGTTTAACAAAGAAGGTAATCAATTAAAGCATTTGTTGCTTAACAGCAACAAAACTGATTGTTTTCCAGATTAATTTTTAAAATGTCAGAGAAACATTTGAAAGACATTATCTGGATTACTATTTTATACAGGGTGCTGGGAGATGAATGCAATGTCAAGGCAAGGCAATAAGCTACATGCTGTTGATTGGTTTTCTCAGTACCTTAGGAGAATTTTGACTTTTCTAAAGCCTAATACTTAGAAGAATTATTGCATTGTTTTTATCAATTTATTAAATTAAAAAAGTACCTTTTTTATTAGGTATGCTTAATTTTGAGACAAYAAACATCAAAGAAGCAAGGAACAATTGACTTCATTGTCATGAAACTTTCATTTCACAATCTGCACCATATTTCTTTAAGATCCTTTCACATTACATACCCATAAGATGGTAGGTTTGTTTCAAAGGAGTTTTTTCTTTGGGATTTTTTTGGTTTTTAGCAGAAAGCCTTTTCCTTATTTATCCTTTTTCCTGTGATATAAATGTATCCTCAAATTACTGTTTCATTCACTGCCATAAAATTATCTCTTCACATACTGCTTCRTCAGATGTTACTTACCTCAAGATAGATAATTTGTCAGGAAAGAATAATCAAGAACAGAATACTGCTAGCACAGCACTCTTATATATCCCCACCTGAAAAGCTGCGTAATTTATTATAAAAGCAGGTAGACTGTAAACAGCAATCTTCAGTTTTGTCCCACAATCTTTAATTTATATGCAAAATATTTGCAACTTTTCATAGTTATAATGCTATCTTATGGTGACTGCCAGAAATATCAACATTTGGATACATAAGGGATTGCACCTGATTGGACATGTTGGACTCATCAGAAATGTCTTTCAGAAATTAGTTTTCAATGAATTGATATTTATATTCAGTATCTGATACCATTGTTGTCCACAATAAAGTTGTCAAATCACTCACTAGTAAGAAGTCTGCTGTTTTTATGCTGAGCTTCAGATTTAACTTTTTGTATAAAAATCAAATGTAAATTGCTGAATACATTGATTCAGCAGTGAAATAATATTATTTACTTTGTTTTTAAAATGCAAATAAATGTCTGGGTTGTACCGGATTCAGTGACATTGTATGAAATTTTTCCATCTGAATGGACATAAATACAATAAGAATGTCACTTACAGGAATATTTCCTAAAATAATTATAAAATATTTATTTGAAATTTATTTTGTGTAATATTATTTTGTATGCATTTAAATCAAAATAGATATGGATCCATCAAAGGAGTATTTTAAAGAAACAAGGCTTGTTTATTACTTTTCACTAGATTAGGAAGATGACATTGAGGAAAAGCTAAATTCCCATCTTCTGAAGTATTCCAGTGRCTGGTTTAAGCAATTTTCGACAACTGATCTACCAAGGTTAACTTTCATTAAAGAAAGCAAGCCTAGTATTTCTCCTGTTTGAGCTCTTCCCAGCACCGTTTCTGCCTTTTATAGACCCAGTAATCCAGAACTGGATAAATCTCAGTATCACAAACAGGATTGGAGTGTAACACCTGCCTTCAAGACTTTAATACAAGACTCTCACTTCATAAGGAGACCATTTCATCTCATTAACAAGATGTCTATTACCCAGACCACCAGCATTTAAAAGGGCTTARGGGTTCTATATGTAAGGTGGCTGGTTAATAACAGTCCCTACAGATTAAATTAACTAAAAATACAGCAGTTTCATCTTCTGTTAGTCTAGGAAGAGAAAAGGGCACTGTGATCTATAGGATAAAGGACTTAACATAGGTTAACTCAAAATTTTGGTTCCAAGGTTTTTGTGAGAAATTGTGTCACATTCTTTCAATTTTTTTTTTTCCATGTGATTATAATTTTACCAAGAGGACACTTTTGAATAACCAGGACTATGAATCCCCTTTTAGCTCTGGCTTCCTGAAAAAATTGCTATGAACTTCTGGAAAAAAATCAAGTAGATACCACGTAATGGTGCCTTCACAACATCACTTTTTTTACATTTACAACAGTACTTCCTCCTCAATAATTTAGCCTGGTAACTGAATGTACTAGTTTGAAAGCAAACCAGTAGGACATCCCAAGTCAGAATTACAATTTAATAGGAAGATTAAGATAAAGGCAATAGTACAGAAACACTGGCTTAAACTGACGGAGTCAGGATATGACCTGACACCCTGTCAGTCAGGGTGGTGGCTGCAATCCTGTTGGAGTGAAAAATGTGATTCTGTTGAAGCGGTGATCCTGTAGTAAAGTCTGGTCCTTTTCTGGAGGTCCAGTGGTGACTATGGAGCTCTCCTCCTGTGGGAATCCAGTGGGTCGTGCTGCTTGTGGGGTTCCAAACCTCCGATTATATCCAGGCAGGAAGGCTTGGTTCCTCCCCCTGGGCGGAGCATCTCACAATGGTATGATGTAATTTTATGAGTCATGTGGTGCGGCTGGATGGCCCATTGGCAGAGATATCTGCCCGGAGGGAGTTACCAGGGATGAGTCATGGAAGAGATGGAGAACAGTGCTCCACCTGGTTTTAAAAGCTTATGAAGACGGTAATAGAATACATACTTTTGGTTACGTCTTACATTGCAACCTAAGACATTGAAACCTTGATGTTCATCAAATTCCATGGTAAAGACCTTGTTAGTCCAACTACATCAAAACTCACATATCATTAAGCAACTGGATGAACTGTTAAAAACACTTTAATCATGAGCAACGTCAGTTTTTTTCTGAAGCCTTGGCTGTTAGAATAAGGATGTCTGTCTTGAAAAAGCTTTTWATAATCACAATTCTGCAGCAATATGTAAAATATTGGACAAATGAATCTCATGTGTTTCTTTCACATGAGATTATACCTTAATATACCTTACATAGAGATCGTAGAATATACCTTACACATGMGATCTTACCATTATAAAGCAAGTTAATAACGTTGGATGTCCAAAATCATGATTAATCTTTAATATCTGATTTCAAAAATACTCTGCTTTGCTCATCAGCTATTGCCAAAGACACAACCAAATAACCCCCACAAAAGTGAAAGGATATATTTGCTGAAGGAAGTAGAGTGTGATTGCTTTAAACAGGGATTATACAGGTTCATTTCAATGTTTTGTCTAGAAATTCATGGCATGTCATTTCTTGAACAGACAACAAGACACAGTTAAAAAAAATCACTTATAAAGCATCTACTTATTTTATCTAGCCATATAACATGGGAAGTTACTTTTGCTTAAAATATAGTAAGTTTAACTTTATTTCTTCTAGGTATTCCTTGCTAGCTCTTACTCACAACACTTTTTTCTTCCTAGGTGCTGGTAAGGAGTTTAATTATTCTCATAAATTATATTATATTGACAGCACTATAATTTCCTTGTGGTTCATTTAAGCAAAAAAGATTTTTTTTCCATTTTTCTGGAACCTCTCCTGTTACTTTTTTAGACATAATCAGTCAGCCTCTGAGACTGTTTCAACCATACTTTGGAAACCTTTGGGTCAATTTTTTCTCATTTAGCCCATTCAAAACRCAATTTGTTCAAGTATCCAAATCCATCTTTCTTTAGTCTGATAGAAAATATTTGTGGTTAGTAATAACTGTGTTATTTATATTGACAATGTCCAACTGCATACACTGGAGAGGACTCAAATGAAAACATTTATTACTTTTGTTGTCATTATTTTTCAGAGAGCTTTGCTAGACCACTTAGCAGCAGACAACACTTTCCTTAGTTTTCCTTTTACTGCTAATGCACTCATAGCATTATTTATAATCTTTTGTGTGCCCTGGTAGTTTTATTTAATTTCATGCTTTCCCCTTTCTCTGACTTACTTCGTGCATGCTCTTAAAGAGAATTCCACTATCAGGAAGAGTTTTATTATTTCTATAGACTCTCCTTGAATTTTGGTAATAGTAGAGGGAATAGCTGTAGATGAGGTGGGACAGGAAAGTTGGTGTCATGTGAAAAGGGGAGATTTTCTCAAACCCTTTGTGTTTTATTAGTCTGTCAGTGCCCCAGGAAAGCCAAGACCTTTGTGCCCAACCAGTCTGTCAGCGTCCCACCGTGGGGACCCTTCACTGAATATTTCAGTGGGTTAAAAGGCRGTTGGACTGGCTGGTTGAGGGACACATGCCAACAGCCTAAGGGAGACTCCCTCCCAGGTCTCCACAGCCAAGTGTGTTCCCTGCTGCCGGCAAGTGCCAGCACCCTTGAAGGACTCACAATAACTTATTTTATACACATTTTATGTTTAGGTGGAGCTTGAGTGACTCCAGTCATCCATAATGTTCAGTGGGGGGTACCTCAGAGGTGGCTAATGTCAGTATTACACCTGAGGCAGCCTTTGGGATAGAGGTGTGCACTGTGCTACATCTGTGATCTCGCCATGGTTGCTGGTTTAGCAGCAAGACATCTTTTTTTCTCCTCGGTTGCAAGCTGCTATGAGGTTTATCATCTGCAAGGTACCACTGAGTTCCCCTTCTTGCAAGGATTTCAACAGAGCCTGGCTGTGGTCTGTCAACTCTCCTCCATCCTCCTTTTAGTTCCCCTTAGCATGTGCTGTGTATGGGAAGTGGGACATGCTGACCAAATCCCATCCAGGGAGCAGCAACTGCATTACACCCAGGGAGTAGCAGCCAGTTTCACCCTATAACTTCCTTACTGTTAGATCTTCTGTCAATGTGAATATAACTTCCTGGTTTTCTCCAATTTTACTCCTAATCACTTTTCCACACTGTATTTGTTCTACACCTCACAAAAAGTTCTCTTACCTTCTGAAACAAGATAGTTGTATTTGAGCTGCTTACTACAAATGATCCTTGTCCCATGCCAAACACTAACCTCTGCATGGCCACTGAGGCAATGGCCACTGTCACAGCCTGTAACTATGGCAGGAATAGCAATTTAGCAGATCTGGGTTTGCTCAGATCACCCTACACAGGTATTCTGGGCCATTTACTAGTGTAGAAATAGGAATGCTTACTATTCCAGTATCTAATATGAGGAAAATCAGAATTGAGATCCCAAAAGCCTTTTTGATTTTTAACTTATCAGGCATTACACCTTGCAAGAAAGCCAAAGGACCACTCTGAAGGTCTCTGTGTATTAACAAATCTGCACTGTAGAATTGTGGGATTTCTGAGGCTTTTTCTTGAAAACCAAGGCTGAATGGCCAGTCTGTTATTTCCAGGTTCAATTTACAAAATCACTTATTTTATAAGTTGAGAACAGGGAAACTATTTACCTCTGGTGTCTTAAACTCCACATCCTAAATAACCTTTTAAGGTAAAGAAAAAAATTTACACATCTAACTTCAAGCAATTGCTTAACACTGAGAAAAGTAATACCCTTCTGGTTTACTTACTTTTCCTTTTTTATATCCATAGTACCGCAAACTCATAATTGTCATTGGACTTCTAGCAAAACAGTGTAAGAGTGAAATAAGTACTATATATACCATATATATATATATATATATATATGGTATATATTCCATAATGCAGTTCATAAAAAGTTTGGCTTTCAACATTATTTAACTCACAGACAAATAGAAACTAGCCCTGGACTTCAGCTTTATGGGGGAAAAAACATACAAAGAAAAACCAGAAAAAAAATGAATAAAATCCCCAAAAGCTAATTTAAATGTTACATTGAAGGAAGTGGGTAGACATAGATCAGACTCCATGGTGCCCATTCCATGGTGCCCATGGTCTCCGCTGTCCCTGAATGGATCATCGTAGCCCTGGTTCTACTTTAGAATGCACTGCTACAGTTGGGAGGGACCTACAACAATCATTTAGTCCAGCTTCCAGCCACTGAGACACTCATGTTTCATTAGCTGCTCTAAAAATTCTCCGATTGTCAAAGTTTCCTCCAGGCAAACCTACATGATTCACATTTCCACCACTGTTCACATGGATAACATGGCTTTACCCTGCTGATATTGCTGAGCAGCCTGATATCCACCTCATGGCTAAGGCTCAAGAAATCTTCACAACCAAGTTACCTTTAACTACAGTTTGAACCATTTGACACGAAGAGAGTATATTTAATGTTTTTCATCCTCATCTCCTTCTCCAGTCCCCCTTCTTCTCTAACAGTTGGAATTTAAATGTCTGTTCAAAATCAGCCTCCAAGGGATACTCAAGCCTAGCAACAGGGAAATTTTTTATCTATTTTGTGATTTCCGGGTAGAAAATAAAGAAAAAAGAATTCCTTGCATTAAACAAAAGGATTTCACTGGGGTGATTGTTAAAGTGGGATAAGCACCTTTTGTATGCTCAAGAATGAACTTTATCTTTGGAGAATGTCTCCTCCTTATGACTATCTTCAAAGGCTCTGCAGTGAGCTGCTTGTCTTGAATTCTGCTCAAGTTTCCTGTGTAGTGGATAGGTGAGTATGGGCTCCAAACATAAATTTTAGGAAATAGTTGGGCATGTAAAATTAAATTTTGTAGGTGCAGTGTTTCATTGTCACTGTCCTTTGTATGGAACTAGTCCACAGCATCTAAATACTTGATTTGCTTAGATACAGGTTTATAGATGGAAAAAAGTGCACTCTGTATCTATATCTGTAAAATTGCTCTGTATCAACGGAAGTTAGAGTCAGACAAAGAAAGTGGTGTAGGAAAGAGAATTGAAGCATATGCTCCAAGTGCATTAAGAAAGGCAGACATAAAGTTGCTAAAGGAAAAGAACCTAGATAAAAATGACAAAGGCRCCCCAACACTGAGGAGGAAGAAAAAAGAAAAGTTTCTAATAAGTAAGGCAAATGAGATTGAAAATGGTGTTAATTGTGCCTAGCATCATAAAYGGCAACTTTAAAAAGCAGAGACACTAGATACAATATAGTTGGTTTAGGTTGTTAGTATAGCAGAAACTGCAGCACATCCTGTCATCAGGGAACAATTACTAGCTGCTGCCATCRGGGATATCATCCTTTCTTCACTATGCTACAGTACAAAACCTGTGTCCAAAACAAGCAGCTGTGATTCTGAGGGTGACTGGAACTCAGAATACATGAGTTCCATGTTATTGTTCTTTCTCAGTGTTCTACAGTCAGAATCCTATCCTGTCTTTTCCTTTCCCTAATACCTTTTCCACACATTTCTTCCCTAAACTTGTGGCTCATCTCATCTGCCTTACTGCTAGCATTACATTTTATTCTGTGTGTAATGTTTTGGACTGATTTCTAAGAATTACACATAGGGGAAATTAAACAAAACAGACATATTTTGGAAATTATTCTGGGTTTTTATAGACTGGAAAGATAGTAAATGGAGAGGGCAGACTGTGGCAGAGGATAATACACTTTCTGGAGCTGGCATGGACCTTGATAAGAATAAAAACTGCATTTTCTCTTAGTTTTAATAAGCAAAAATCCTTTAGAAGACTATAATCTATGATGGTGTTTTAACCATTACTCAGCAAGATATAGAAGAGTATAACAACATAGGGCAGGATGTCACTGATATAATCAGCAGCATTAATACCATGATGATTTGACACTAAATACAACAAGGAGGGGAGGTTTTCATGAGGCTGCTTTTTTCTTTGTTACTGTTCGCTTAGTAATCTCATCTTTGATAGGAATGTTTACTCCTGCAGACTTTGTGTCTCTGTGCTGCTGAATGGGAATCTGACTTTCAGACACAGACCCAGCTGCTTCCATTTTGATCTAATGCAGACAAACCTAATACAGTTAAAGATCAGGCTGCCAGCAGCCCTTTCAGATAAATTTATGATCTCATATGGCATTATGTGAAAGAAGATAAACTTGTATTCTTTCATTAAATCTACTTTCTAAGACTAGAGGTTTATTTTTTATGTATCTCTATATATATAAACATATACATAATAGGTTAGCAGAGAATGGCTGCCAAAGAGATTTTTACATTGGGTCAGCTGCATTTGAAGATTTATTCAAATTGTGAGATATTGTATCAGGTAGGCATAAATACAAAAGAAACAATCAATAAAGAATTTCCCAGAAAATAGTCACTCAAAAGAATAAGCTTGAAAAGAATTATGTTTAACATAGACATGCATAATTTTTATTTTTTATGAGTATAGTTAAACTTTGGTTGGGAATTATACCTGCTGCTTGTTTACATTTCATTGGTACAAAAGGTTAAGGATGTTTATGTGTAGTAATGCATATAACAAGTAACAGCCACAACACGCAGATGAAAATAAAAGAAAAAATATTACAAATAAATGCAAAGGGTCAAAAAATTGAAACACCTAGGAAATTAAGAAAAGTTCTTAGAAATAAAGAAATCTGTGAAAGAGAAGAAATAGGTTGACTATTCAGGGACCTTTAAATACAGTGAAACTCACCAAGATAATAAACCCTGAATCTCAGACTAGCAAGAGTCAGTCTGCTCCTAAAAAGCAATTTAGAGGATTCTGATTGCTCTGAAAGAATTTAGAGAATTTAGTCAGACAGCCAGGGATTTTCAGAGCATAGCTGTGGGCTTGGGCAGTGATGTAAATCTGGCTATATTGTGTCTGCAGACACTTCACAATCCCTTCTGCTAAAGAATTTCTCAACCAGCTACAAACTATTCACCTGAAAAACCTACAACCCATTTCCATTTCTGCGGAGGCGAAAGAACGGGACATCACACAACGATCAATATGATCATGTGAAGCCATTTATTATCAGAAGGGTATACACTTATACAGCATTTTCAGTTTTGAATACATGATGGTTCGAACATCGTTTGGTCAAAAAAGAAGCATAATGATTGGATGCTCACTACTGTTAGCATGTTGCGTCTAAACCTTTGATTGGACACTTGCTGTGACAACTACCCTCCATATTTCAATTTCTCACATCCTTTCTGTTCAGCATAATGTATCAATCTTGTTTGAACTAAATTATTGTTTCAGCAGTTCCTAAACTATAGTCCTTTCATTACTGAACTAACATTGTTTCAGCAATTCCTCAACTATATCTCTATTATGCTGTGGTTAATACATCTTTATTTCATATCCTTGAGTTGTTTCTCTTCTTTCTTCCATCCTTGGGTTGTTTCTCTTCTTTCCTCCATAGTGTTATCAAAGATAGCATATCCTTTACTCAGCTTGATTCAATGCTGGGAAAGCTGGATTGTGCATTCTCAATGCTGGGAAAGCTGAGAAAGCTGGGTTGTGCATTGCCAGTGTCCATTTTCCTGCAAAAATTCCCCAACACATTTCTATCACAGATTTCCTTTATGACTGTGGAATGCTTGGTCTACACAGTGTGAGCTAATGGCAGAAAATGGGAGCATTTCACAGCTGCCAGGTTCAGGAGCATCTTGGGAGGTAGGTGGGATAGTATAGACTTGTTGACCCTTTGTCCTTATCGTTCAGCCTGACTCTCAGCCAARTAGGCAAGCCTGGAGGCCAAGGGTCACTATGAGGTGAGGAGGTGAGGAAACCTGAGTGTGCTGGCTCTGCAGCCTTTCCTCACAGCCTCAAGGTCATATTTCAATGCATACTTTATGGAGCAGTTCCCAGCTATTTGTTGGCCAAAGCCACTTCTTTTTCATAGTGCTTCATATCTTCATTGCACCTACAGAGGGACAATGTAAATGGGATACGCTGACTAAAAAAAAAAAAATCAGTTTGATGGAAAAAAAACAGAAATATTTTCTCCGATTTGTTTTAAACTTAGAGCATGTCCACATTTAACCACACAAAATAATGTGCCAGCTCACCCAGGGTTAGAATGAGTTGTTTACAGGGCAGGGTTGAAAAAAGAGCAAACCTAAGAGACCTTAAGCTATCCAAAGACCCACTGTCACAAAATAGCCTGAGTGCCTCTCCAGTGCCTGTTTTCCTCAGATTGTCTCAGTTTACCTTCTGGAAAAAATGTCACATTAATAGGTAGGTAATAATGCGGAAAAACAAAATGGGGTTTGTTTGACAGGTTGGAACTTCCTTATTTTCACCAGACATCAAATAGAATAGAATAGAATAGAATAGAATAGAATAGAATAGAATAGAATAGAATAGAATAGAATAGAATAGAATAGAATATTTCAGTTGGAAGGAATTTACAAGGATGACCTGACAATTCAGGGATATCCAAAAGTTAAAGCATGTCATTAAAGGCATTGTCCAAACACTGTATTGGCTATTTTCACTGTTCCAAAAGCATGACTCCATAAATATTTGAAATGCAAGTATGAAACAAAGAATGGCCAAACCCCTAGATTTTCCAGAACAATGAAGAGGATTACAAGCTCCTCAGATACATTAATGCAGATGGCATTAACGTCCACTCTGACAGRCTTGCAAACATAATGCTGAATCTGTGGAATTGTACTCACCTGTTCTTTTGGTGTCGAAAAGGGACTTCTGCATCACATGAACTGAACATAGGTACCTACCCTGTGGCATCCACACTGCTTTGATAAAATCCTAATCCCAGCTTGCAGTGTGGTGCTCAATTAGGCTAGAAAGATATAATTTCTTATGTCTAAATCACTGCAGGTGATATGATATTTTTAAAGGGTAATTTTTGCTCTATCCTTTAAYTACCATTACATTTTCTCTTTCAGCTACTCCAAGACCAGTTATACCAGACAAGAAACAATAAGCAAAAGTTTACTCTTTATGGTGCAGATTTTCTAAAGAAACTTCATAAATTGCAATAGAATAAAACTAACATTTTGATGTAAACATACCAAATTGAAAGGATTTTTTAAAAAAAGCTATTTTCTGGGTTGGCTAACTATACCATTTTACATGTTCCTGAAGAAAATCAGAGCTAGACWTTCAATCTGCTTATGACTGAAATCCACAAAGAGCTGAGGTTTTTCAAAGGAAACATCTGTGTAATGCAAGAAGTCTCTCATCCTTTTTTTAGCTATTCTTTCTGATTTTTTTGCAAGACAACACAATGATTTTGCCTTTTTTTTTTCTTTCTATCTCCATCCTTTTTCAGAGGCGCTTCAGGTAATCAAGTTTTATAGGAGGGGAAGAACATTTTAGGGCATAATCATACAATTATATTCACACAGACAAAGTCCCTTTGTAGATGCTTGTTTGCCTACATAAAGATGGAGCTTTCCAATGAGCCCTGAGTGGCAGGATCTGTATTTCTATGGCAAGGTATGCAATCTCACATCATGACAGATCCATGGGCTAGCAGGCATCAGAAATTGAATATATATGCCAAGTATTCTCCAGGAGATGGGAAATAACTGCTTGCTTTCAGAGCACATCTGTTTGTCCTGTACTGTATCCAGAAGAAAGTGATTTCTATAGGATTTTATTGTAAATGAATGTTGGCTTTTTTCCAAAATACTGAATGTTTAAGTTTTATTGCATTTACTGTAAAGAAAACTTTGGAGTTCAAAAGGTTATTAATGGAATTCACTAGAAGCATTTTGAACTGTACATTTTTCCAAAAACCCTAAAAACCAAGAAGAGGGAATAATAATCATAGTAGAAGTATGACCAAAACTGTATTTTAATGGATAGTTCTCTGTAAATTGAAACCCTCAGTTTACAAATACAGGGATACTCAACTATGTGTAGAATCATTAACTTCAATGAAACTTTCCCCATTGAAAATGTAATTGGGAGATCAAGGACTGCTTTGAGTAGGGTGGGACTAGTCAGGAAATTTTTTATCCTAGAGGCCTAAAATGAGCCCTAATAATCCTAATGCTCGAATAGTAAACAGTTATTTAGAATTTCTACTTGCTTTTCTCCAATCCACCATCCAGTTTTAAGCGATTAATTACCCCTTATCTTGATTAGACTAATTAAAGTGAGGATGAAATTGTGTTTTCACTAGAGTGGGTCATTTGAAAGGAATTTGCCAGTTCCCCATTTTACTCACTTTTTTAAAAGGCAGCTGTTATTTTCACTCTTCCTTGTTGCACAATTTTGATTATGCTGCTATTCATTAGGGTCTTTTTGAAAAAGCTGACATTTTTCACATGGTAAATATTTCTGAGAGTTTAAGCTTCAAATTCATGACTAGACATAGTATTGCATTTCCTTGCAAATCCAGTAATTTTTCCACTAGAAAAAAATCAACTGGGTAATGAGAAAATGTTCTGTTAACTTGAAATATCTCACATTTGCCACCATATAATAGCACCCCACTACTTGCTGTGAAATGTTGGTTGATTTTCGTTGACTTAATGCTTTGGACAGCTGAGTATTGCCTGGGAAAAGGTGAAAAAAAAGTGGAGAGCTTTCAGATGCTGGGCTCCTGGACTCATATTGAAAAGACTGTTTCACCTCTTTCAGAGCAGCAGCTCAGATTTTCCACTGTCTTTAACAAGATCCAGAATCAGGTGTCCCATTGTCTAGAATGTCCTGTTTCAAAAGGACATAGCTATCTACTATTGAATGATAAAATTGAAAGAATTTCRTTTCATCTCTGGCATAGATTAGCAATAGTTTTAAAGTAGAGAAAAATTAGTGTGACAGGCAAATAATTTTGTTCACAGCTCTACTGATCATTCTTTTTTTTTACTATGTTTAGTAATAACTGAAGAGTACAGATTACAAGGTAAGAGTTCACAAGTTGTCTGTGCTAGCATAATTCAGATCCTCACAAAATTATGCAATGATTTAAGAAAGATGCATATGTTTACTTAATAAAAGTAATTTTCTATTGCTCTCTTTATACTTTCCTCACTGGTATTTTCTGTATTGTTTTTGGTCTTAATTTTACAGAGCTATGATACATATCACACATGCCTTTTACTGTCTTCTCTGTTTAGAAAAGTTTACTCATTTGAAAGTAAAATCTCAAAGAGTTTTCAAAATATAAATGGTGTTCTGATGATTACCACAGCAATTATATTAATTTAACTATTTGTCTCAGTGAATTTGAGTTATACTTCACATTTCCACAAATATTTTGTGTCTGATTGCTTTTAATGGTTGCCTTAGGCAGTCTCAAGTTATTTTCAGTCTTCTTTCTGAAGTCTCACTAGTTATCTTTTTTTTTCTGTGTTTTTCTTTTGGATTTATAATTTTAAACACTGGCCACGGAGGCAAATTTATTTTTCTTTGCTTTCTATGAAGTGCTTTGATGGGTTCCCTGTCCTATCTCTGGTTGGCATATTATGTTAAATAGGCTTTCTACCTTCAAATTAAGAAATTATAATGTATTTCTTAATTTGGTATGATACAGACTCTACACTCTGAAGCTTGTAGAACGCGGAATTTATCACCCTGACTTAACTTCTTCTGCAGGGGTACAGTCCTGCTGAGGACAGACAGCAGCAAAATGTCTTCATTGATGTTTTTCCGCTTACCTCAAAGCTTCCTTCCAAAACCAGACACTTGCAAGGAAAGTCTTTATGGTACTCACACAGTACTTCAGTGGCCATGAGGGGCAGCAAAAGCAGGAAGATCCTGTGAGTGTTGACACTCCAATTTCCACTGGCTCCTGTCTCACTCAGACTGGCAACCACCTCATGTTTGCAGCTCTCCCCTGCAGCACAAAGCTGAAGTGACAGTTCAGCTGGGTTGGTGACTGCTTCTGAAATTTACCTGGTAATAAGGAAGTGACAAACAAAGGCAKTTATATCTTTTTTTTATCCTCCCCAGTCCCCCTGCGTTTTGAGGCATGAAAACACCTGGTACCATCTTTCATTAATGTTTAACACAGTCGCTTCTGTCTAGGGTTGCCTTCCCTTCTCCTAGTTTAGGAAGTGCTCTTAAAACAGCACCCAGTTTCTCTCTCCAACTTCTATTATTTACTGGTGTTGTCTCTTCTTTCCTGCAGACAGTACAATTTCTTGGAGAAGAACAGAGTTCCACCTGATCAAATATCTCAACAGAAATCTAATACTCTTCCCAGTCACATCTACTTTTTTACAAACTATCCCACTAAGAACAGCTATGYGAATTTTAGTGCATTTCATACATCTTAGAGCAAGTAGATAGCTTTAATTGCAGCTAAGGGACCTCATGGTTGAYAGTTCTAACTTCAAAATCATTTCTGTAGAAAATACAATCATTTAGGAACTAGAATAACATGCATATGACATAAAGATAGCCAAGTTTCATTCCGATATAAATGGAGAAAAAAACATTTCAACTTTTTTTGTCTTTGTAAGTTGGAAACTTTTCAGATCTTTTAATTTGAGATAATTCCACAACACAGCCTGGAACCTTTTGGATAACTCAGGAGAATTTAAGTGATACTATAAAATATCTGTATTTACAAATGTATTATTAAAAACTGCTAAGTGAACTAATTTTTCCTGCAATATTATAATTTTTAATGAGTAATAGCCATTGTGATATTTATCAAATGCCAGAATTGAACAGGGAATCAGTGTTGTACAGCCATGTATTAGACAAGGACCTTACCTACTGCTTTCTTTTTGATCCTTCTCTCAGAACAAGAATATAAAAAGGCTGCACACTTTTTCAGCTCATGAAAAAAAAACCTGAAACATAACAAAGCAAGACATCAACTCTTACTTGGTGATAAAATAAATGAAAATAAAATAATTAAAACATTCTTCTTACCATGTCAAGCTTGTGAACACAAAGTCATTTCTCCTACTAAGTGGTTCTGGAGAAAAAAAAAAGGAATTGCTGCTCATAGTGCATTAGCCAGTTTAAGCAATTATGTTTATATATAATTCATACTGGTTCCAACTACGTATTTACATACACAGGTTATTTTATTGTTCTTGTATTAGGTAGACAGTGCTTGCCAAACTTCTAAACTTTCCTCTTGGGGGCAAGAAAAAGAGTTCCTTCTGACTCGGTGTTCCATGAACTCAGCTAACCCTGTGGATTTATTAAAGGAAGCAACATACAGCTGACTTCTCCAGCTCACTGCAAGACCCAAATTGATGGATGCCTCAAGCACATTCTCCAGATCAAGAATGGTCTTATCCCAGTATGGCTTAGATTCCCTTTTTTCCTCTTGAGATTTTAATTTCATACTATAAAATATTTTTGAAATGTTAAAAGAATCAAGTTATTATTATGTTCCAAATTCCATAGGCAAAATTATTTTCAAAAATCCAGTGAGAAGTAAATTTATTTTCCAGTCTGCTGAARCATTTTCTCTAAGAAATTCTCTACTTCAAGACTTTTGGTAACTTATGTAACAACTGATAGCATATCTATCTTCATGCCACCAAGATACAATTACTGGTAAAAAAATCCTATGGGTACAATGAAGATTTATAACTATTKCTTTTTCCTGCAAATGATGCAACCATAAGTATTTGAAAATGTAGTTTCTAGATGGGAGTATGAATTCGGATGAGGAGCCCTAGTGAGAAACCCCAGAGAGATATATTCTATCCGTAAGTCAGCACCTCAAGGAATTTTCTGGCATCTATATGAATATCTTTCTATTGCTCTGTTAAAATCTTTGAAGACGAAACAATGCTGTGAACACTGTTCACAATGTTCATCTGAACACTTTCAGATGTGGGAATAGAAAGGAAGAAAAGATTAGAAAAGATTTCATTAGTAAAGTTGACTTTTATATAGTTCCAAATAACTCCTTACTCGGCAGTTTTATATTTGAGAACACACTGAGGGCAAAGGGGCTTTCAGAGACTTATTACAAGGTGGGTCTAATTTAAAGATTGCTCAATCCCTGCCACAGTTTTGTAACATCTAGCACCTCAGGATTCAAACCCACTCTCACAGTCACTTGAATCTCCTTTACAGGTTCTCCAGTTACTGTCATATTTGTGGGACAAAGTTGATGAAAGTTGTTGAAGAAAAAGGTTTTCACAAATTCAATGCTGTTGTGTAGTTTGTGTAATCCCACACAAAAATCGAAATCTATAAAAAGCCAAATTTTAAATTTTTTTCTATTTTCACACTTTTGGCGCATCTTCAAGAGCTATTGTGTAAAAACAACAAAAAAAAAATCATATTTTCTGTTCTATGACTGTTGATAGCCCTCTGTCTTTAATTCCTGTGGGAAGTGTATCAGACATCTTTTAGATAATGCATATGATGGCACCATCATTGATAAAGACAATATCTTGCTGACTGATCTACATTACATTAGGCAGCATAACTTTATAATGCCCTCAAGAAATGATATTTAGAAAATCTACCCAAGCCTACAGTTGAATCTTCCAGGTATTTACAACCATTTTCCTTTCTAACAAAGGAAAGGGCTGAAGAATAGTTCTAGACAGAAGGTCAACTAGCTTTAACCCCCAGATTTTGTAGAAGAGCTTTACTGTAGCTAAAATAAAAATGTCATGCTTAGAGTGCTATTAAATTTATTAACAAAGTAAAATGCTTAAGTGACACAGACATAGAAACCCTAAGACATTTTTAAGACTCCAAGATTGTAGCTAATGCTAATAAAACAGGAGCGCAGTCTCTGATGAAATATTATGCTAAACATTAAATTGACAGATTGTTTGAGAGGAAATATCCTTGATTAGTTCTCTCTGATTCACTTTTGTTTGTATAGAGCAGAGAAAGCAGAAAATTTGGGTATTTTTTGAAAGTTTTGGGGTTCTTGTTTTGTGGCGAATTTTCACGTAAAGTAGTATTTAGTAAAATAGCTAATTCCTCTGTGGCTTGTCTCAATTTTGTGTGTAACACAACAGTAAGAAAGACAGTTGTCCCTTTAAAAACAATTACAGGGTTACTAGAATGTCATATAATGAGGTTGTAATACATCTGTTCAATACTGTCACTTAAAATACAGATATGCCATCACCTCCATTCACCATAAACAGAGCTGCTCGTAAAATGGTGTAAAAGATGACTCCATTTCCTTACATTTCCTTACGTTCCTTCACTGCATTGCGGCAGCCTCTGGGGTGCCCATGACATTTAAACACACTTTCTTTCCCTTTGGCTCTTGAGAATACCCAAATCCCATCAAGGAAGCAAGCTGTAAACAAATTCACAGAACAATGAACTAGCTCAGCTATACAGAAAGGTGAAGATATTAAGAGCACTAATACTTTGTAATGACATAAAATCCATATGATGGAGAGTAAAATGATCATAAGCCAAACTTGAACCGTGGTCTAGTGGTAGCACAATACAGTGCCTACTGGGGAGCCACAAACAGAGAGTAGCAGTGGCAAGGAGGTCATAGATCCCTAAGGAGGGAAATAGAGCACTACTGGGAATCCAAAATCTTGCTGACTAAAGCAGTGTCATTGACATGCTCAGGGAGAAATCAATCTATTTTTAAAACTAATAGTAAGCATAAGAACTATGATGTAGGGCCTTTGAGGTACAAGTGGTAAAAATGAGTTTTAAAAAATGGGATGTCTGTTACTCTCCAAAGTAAATGAGTACTTTACTGTAGTGGGAATATTTGTATTTAGAAAATTTGCATATTAATAGTAGTGATTAGAATTTAAATGGTCTTCATTTGGATAGCATGGTTTACAATTTGTCCCACAGGGCTTGCAAYGGGGACATAACTTCATAAGGACCGATAGCTGTCATTTTACTTTCTTCTGCATTTTCTAATTTCACCCACCAGTGGAACAAGCAGTGTTTTATTCATAAAGCAAGGTCACAGAAAGGATTTTCACAGCTTAATCTTCCATAACATTTTAACAAGCAAGACTACCCTCTATCCCTGTTCTGTTTTTGTAATATTTTATCTCACAGAAATATCTGTAGCTTCAGAACATCTGGAGAGGCATTTAACACGAGCAGTTTTTAATAATTTCGTAGAGTCCACCAAATCTATGTGCAAAACAACACACAAGACCATAAAGTCTATTAATCTATTGCTTGTTTTCACTAATGTGTAGGATTTTGTTGCAGAACTAAATATAGCAGCATTCACACCCTAGATGTCATATTTAAAATACAGGCAGTCTGAGGTTTGCATTGCATTCGATACACTAAAATCACATCTTTGGTCTGCTGTGAAGTTGCTTACAAGCCTTTACAGGAACATTCTTCAGATTAGACAGTAAAGTTCATGGACCTGTCCATCATTCAGTAACAGAGCTGCTGTGTCTCCCCAGAAGTTCCCAGTATTTCACAACTTCACTCCCAGAAGTACTCCTTGGGTCATTATCTATGGGAATGGCAGCTCTGTGGACAAGGCTCCGTAAAAGCACATGAAGGAATCTCAAAAAACATGACCCTTCTGGGGGAAAACTTCACTCCTGTGGCCAGGGAGGCAGCAAGTTCCATTCCCCAAAGCAATTCCTTTTCCAGGAGTCTGAGATCAAAGTCATCTACAGTGGCTTCTGTTCCAGCATTATCAGTTCAAAGTAGTGAGAGTTTTTTCAGACCTGTGCGATCAATAGCCCACTCAGAGGGCCTGTACCTGAGCACAGGTGGAACAACTCTGTAGAAAAATCAGCAGAGAAGACTGTACCATCCTTGTCACCCAAAGTCTGGTTTTGAAGGACAATGATGATTTCTCCTCTGAGACCAGCCCTATTTTCTTTCTCTTTGTGTTTTTCTTTTCTCTGGGGATCTGCAGAGCCTGGAAAAACAGGTAAATGGAGCCAACTGAACACAGTTTTGATTCTAGAGGGTGGTTATCTGGGTTAATTGCTACAGTGGGAATTACTGTTAGGAAGACACGCAAATAAATTGCGGGTGATATGATCTGAGATAGAGTATCTAGACTGTGATTCACCTTTAAGAAGTGGCTTTCATTAAATACATTAAAAGCACAGTTTGTGCTCCTCTTAAGACTGCTTGAATTATGGGTGAGAAGAACAGGCATCTCAAAACCCCAGCACTATTATCTGTTAGGTCACACAAGAATCACTTTAGCAGAACTTTCAGGGAACGACATCAAACCAGTTGCTTAAGGATAAGACAAATTCCCTTAAGCATAGCCAAAGAGTAATTTAGAAAAAAAATACAATCTTTTCAGATCTTTTCTTGGTCCCTTTCCTGCAAACTGTCTTGCAAGACTCATGAGTAAAAGGGGCAGTAAAATCAGATAACCCATGATTTATATGTTAGATTCTTATAGAGCTGTCTGTGCAGTGAGATTTCCTATTGAAACCACACAGTTAAAAGAATCTGTCTTTAGACAATGCATAACTTGTGACAGCAAAGGCTCTGCATGTTTGGTAGACATAATTTGCTGTTTTTCTAACATCTGAAGTCAGAGTGTCACATCAGAGTGACAGTTTCTTTGTACTTACAGCTAAATTAATACAGAAAGTAAACAACAAACTGTTAGGCTGAAAGCTAACAGAAGATGTTTGCTGTCCTCTCATAAAGCTCCAAATTAGTATTTTTAAATGCCAACAAATAAGGCACACATGTAATGCAGTTAAGGATAGATCAAGACTGACCCTTTTTATGTTCCACAGAATTTTGTTGAGCTTTGTCTTCCAATGTGGAGTGAGGTTTTAAATAGTGACATTTTTTTAATAATAATTTTCTGTAAATGTTATTCATGTGTCTTAAACCGGTATGAGATGACACAATAAACAGATTAATTATTGTGACCATGGTACTTAGAACAACAATGCCAAGCATTTCAAAAGTGCTGATGTTTTGATTAGATCGATGGGGAGAAAAATAATATCRTTACATGGGTATCATCTTACTGAACATTCTTCTTTATCATAATATGGAACTGTATGCATAAAGTGCTTAGCTATCATCTTCAATAAGCTAATAACAGATTTGGACAGAAGATTACATCCATTTAACTCTTCCAAAGATCTGACACAGTTGCACTTTTGACATTTCTAAGACACAAATGATTCCTACTAAAAATCTTGCTAGAGCTCCAACGATACTCTTTGGACCGCCAATATTGAGTTTCAATTGTACAGGTTGTTTTTCTTAGTTCTAAATGTTAAAATTCGATACTAAAAATTCAAAGGTGTTTTTTGCTGGTTTTTTTTTTCCCCACCTGTTCATAGACTGATGTGGCCACAAGAGTTATCTCCCAGTTTATCTTCATCTAAAAGGAATCCAACTCAGGACATTCTACCTGCAGCAGGGTCTACTAAAGCCAGTCCTACTGGCTTCTGAAAATATGGCCCTGGCACTGAATATGTAATTTCTGATCAAACTGGTAACACCTTTAAATATCAAATATCCTAAAATACTAAATATCCTTTAATATCCTTAAAATATTAAGGAAAGACTTTTAGATCATTGGTATGTATCTTCTCTGCTTACACAAATATAATCATCTGTGGGGTTATAAGCCGTTTTGCAACTTGTCCTCTGTAGAACTACAGTTAGAAACTGATGAATATGAATAAGTTGTCTGCAGACAAATTCACCAAAGCAAATGGCAACTTCTTGCCATTTGACACTGTGCTCAAGCAGTTTCTATTTCAGTTTTGAATAAATGGCAGATTTATAGTGATATGAAATTTATAATGAAGTAAACAAATAAAACACTTAAAGTTACTGACTAATGTAGCTATTTTCTTGAGTGACAATGTTCAATACATGCAAATACATGCAAAAATGTGGAAGAAATGACTGCTTATTATTTTCAATAAATACTCTAAAGCTCATCTTAACTTTCTAGTATTTTCCCTGTTTTCTTCTCCAGCAAGAAAACTATTTCAAGATTTAGCAGCAAAAGGAAACTTTGAGCATTTTCTAAAGATGTTAATTCTTTCCAGATTTGATTAGCAATTTGTAACTATTAAAACACTTGCAATTTCATATACAATACAGTTTTTGGGATGCACATATACAAAATAAAAATCTAATTGATTTTTTTTATTAATCAGAGGGGTCCAAAACTATTCATAAAGCAATTTCTCTTGAAGGCAGCAAAGTGATTGGATAAGTTATCTGTATGCATCGCCTCAGCAGAAACTCACTGATTGCTACGTATAGAACCACTTTAAGGGCAGAACAGGGCACCAAGATTAAAATACTTACTTTTTGAAAAGTAGAACTGAGAATTCTTCAGAAGTCAACTAAATAATAAACAACCTGTATAGAGCCAGGGTACTGTTTTAAAAATTGCAACTTTAAATATTTCATTCTTCTTTAAATACGACCAAACAATTCTTAAGATAAAAGGTGCTGAAAAAATATACTCAGTATATTGCAAATATTCAAAATGTAGATGCTGTATCTTTCATGTCACTTCTGCACTTGTCTTAGAGTATATTGAGATAAATTACATCTATTTCAAGACTAATTTGGAAAAAACCTAAGCTGAACAATAAATAAATTGAGCAAATTATTGAAAATTAAAATTAGGTCCACCAAGCCTTCAAATGAAAACCATGTTCTTCTTTGAAAGTCTGGTTGATCAGTCACTTTCTCTGTGTGTGTGTGAAGGCAGTGTAGGGGAAACAACAAATACATTCAGCAGCTCCAAGCTAGCATGGAGATCTTTCAAAACATGCCAAGAGGAAAATGATATTACTGCGTGTAGATTACTTTTTGTAAGTCCTCTGCCTAGAATTCAGTCACATTTATCAAGACAATTCTAATGCTACTTAGTTATAAATCAGCCAATTATCAGAATCCATAYAAAACAGACTGTCTTCAAGCTTGTACTGCATGATCGTGACTCTGGGAGTCCTTGAAATCATACTCAAACTCATGCCTTAATTAATTGATGGAGGTATATGGAAAGGGGATGCAAAATCTTGAATGCAAAAACTCTATTTCAAAATTCAAAATACCCTGAGTTTTGTCTTAGAAATAATAGTGTCTTCTCAAATACACTCTGAGAAGAAGTCTTAAGCCTTATGCAATTCCCATATATCCTTGTCCTTCTGGGAGCACAGAAATGAAAATGCGATTCTGAAAATTGCATACATTGAGCCTCTCTGGTTCAGTAGTCTGCAGGAGGTGTTAGCAGTCAGTCTGCACTCAGGACAGGTGAGTACTAATTCCCACAATAGAAAATTGACTAAATTTCCATGGATTTTTTCCAAGGATATCTCAACCACTCTCTTCCCTGTGGTCCAAAGGACACCTCTTGTCAGCTCTCACTTGTTACAGAATGATTATGTCCACAAGAAGACTTGTGACACCAAACTCTGTGTGTGCACACTAATTTTGATGTGTCTCCAGAACAATGACAGGTTTTCACTTGTAAATGTGTATTGCAAGTAAATATGGGATTTAGTAAATGAAATATTTGTAAGAATTGCTAGCATTATGGAGCTCACATCTGCTTTCAACTATCACAAATCATTTGTAGTGTCAGTTGTTTGGTTTGTTCCTAAGTTTTAATTCAGAGCCTTTCTCTGGCTCAGCTTAGTATACGAAGCAGGCTTGCATGCCAAAGCTGTGATTAACTTTATAGATGTAGTGGAATTATGGAAATGCATCATGCAAAAGTGCGTACTTGCCAAAATTATTCCATGACCTTGTGCTTTGCTGAGTTTTAAATAATTCAGTGATGTATTGAATGAATAAATTTGTGCTGCTTGTTACTCTAAACAGTCATGCTTTCACTTTCCTTGCCATTTTTAATAAAGCCTCACTTTCTAATATTCATGAAATATTGCATTTCAATTAAATTACATACGTATTGAGGAAATAGTTTTCCCTAAGCTGTTTAGTGTTGACACCAACTGTCGTTTGCCTTTTCTTTTTGTATAATAACCATGGAGGTTTTATGTACAGGCAATATAAAGCACTGTCACACTTTAATGAGAAACTTTTTTGATCATATATAGCAGAAGAGGGAAGAAACTTAAGCTATTAATAAACCTAAGCTATTTATGTAACTTAAATAGCATATACYCAGTCCAAGCTTAAGTTTTCCTTTCCAGTATTTCAGGTGCTCAATAAAAACTTTGAGCTGGTTCAATTTGAGCAGAATCTGGTTTTAAAGTGCAAAGGTAACAGAAGAGCCACAGTTAAAAGGTAGGTATTTTAAACAGCATAGAAAGTAAAGGAGTATGCGAATATAAAGTTATACCACATTGAAGCAGCAAAATACTGTTCTCCAATATGTCATTATTTCATCATAGGTAAATTGATTAAAATTATTTTGGTTAAGGGTATTTCCCTTTTAAAATGGGACTTCTGTTGCTTTCTTATTTAAAGGAAATAATTAAACATTTTCAAATTACAAATAAAGTTATGAAATGATAGAATGAGAGGGGACAGCCTCAAATTGCACCACATGAAGTTTAGATTGGATATTAGGAAAAAAATCATCATTGAAAGGATAGTCAAGGATTGAAAGAGGCTGCCCAGGGATGTGGTGGAGTCACCATCCACRACGATATTTAAAATACATGGATATTAGGGACTTGGCTTAGTGATGGGTATGGCAGTGCTGGGTTAGTGGTTGGGTTCAATGATCTTAGATGGTCTTTTTTAACCTCAAGATTTCCAATTCTATGATATGGTCCTTTCCAGACTACCTGATTTAATTCTCCACCATTTAGCAAAAATCAGCCATATTTTAACAAGACCAGAAAGACCCCATGAAGTACATATTGCATATCACCCTGTATGACTGATGTAGAGAGAGAAAATTTGTCACAGAGCTCAAACAAAGCCTTTTTCTCAAGTGAAAGCTGCAAAGGCTTCTCTGATTTCAAGATACAAACCATTGTTACAGTGCAGCTGTTGCAGAGAGCAGGTACCGTGCAGATACCATGGAAGCTTATTCCCAGAGTGAAAATGAATATATTTTGTGAAAAAAAAAGCAAATATGAAATAAATGTTCCTTTAGCACATATTCAAAAGGCCAGCAAACTCCTCACAACTCTTATCTGTCCTTTCTTGCTGTTTTCAAATAGCGGGGGCAAATGTGTTTGCAAACTTCACCTGACAAAGATTTCTCATTAATGTCTGTAACCAAATGCAGATAGTTAATATAGGAGACCTCCAACTGTCTTAACTTTAAACTGGCCCCAAAATACTGATAATCTCGACCTGATAATGAAGCTATCACCAGCCCCATTTGTCGTAATGTTTTCAGCAAATTATCTCAAACTGTTCTGGTTGTCTCAGTGTAACTAAGAGGCCAAAAATGTTTGCCCTGAGGCACTGACCATCAGTCTTAGAAAGACAGTAGCAGAATTACTGTAAAGAGCTAGACAAAATGAAGTACATTACAGAAGCAAAAGCTTTTGATTCTGCAATTGAAGCTATTTTGCAGTATACAGTAGAAAGTTTTAAACAAACATCCTAAATATTCCTTGCTTATGGTCTTAGGAAAAGAGGTTGTCTGCAGCAGAAATACTCAAATTACCAGTTCAGAAGTTTAAAGTGCGACAGATCATAAGCCTTCTCACACAAATTTCTTCTCTTTCATGCTTTTGAGAAAATGTGGGTGTTTACTGGGCATGTAGTTCCCTGTTTAGGTGTCACTGACACAATCACTTTTGTGATGAAAGAAAGGCTGCACAAAAACATTCAATGTTTTTCCAGCCTTAACTCCACTTTAGCTTCCTGCAAGTAAAGAGGAACACTTTAGTTAACTTTAGCAGCTAGAAGGAGTGCTCGAGATTGAAAGAAAGAATTGGAATTTGTGTTGCTTCCTTCCACTTTTTCTAAATCAAAACGTAGCTTTATAAACAATGCAACGTTAATATCAGCAACGCTATCTGGACTAAGACAAAGCTATGGTTTTTTTAAGCAGCTGTATTTAATTCCAAATCACTAGGATATCTATCAATATTTAAAACCAAAACAATGCAAGGAAGAGTATACCTAAGGGTATAATCAGATTAAAAATGAAGGTAAAATAGGTTCTTAATTTGTTTTCTTTCCTTGAGATCACAAATTTGAAGGATTTTAGAATCTGCCTTAGTCAAAATAGTAATTTGATCTTAGACATTGTTTCCTATAGAATTATCTTCTATAATTCTACATTAGATCATTAATTTTACTTTCAATTTTAGTTAACCCTTAAATAATTCCTTATTATCCAAATACAATAACTCATATTGTATGCCATCCCTAGTTACACAAGAGGTTAAAACCTTAAAAGAATCACTGTGAACACTAAAATGAATAGTCATTCAGGTTATTTTTAAAGCATTAAAGGTTTCTGGTTCTCACTATATGGTAGGGGTTTCAAAGCCTGTATATGTCCTTAAATCACTGATGGAAAAAAATTGTGAAAAAAAGATTGAGGGAGACACAGACCAAGAAAACACATACTTAAGCAGCTAACCTTAAAGACCAGATACTGGTAAATCACAGTATTAATGTTTATGACTCAAACACCGAGTCTAAGCTCATCCTTTTCTCTCAGCCTTCTCTTCTTTCGATCTTTGTATACATCACTGGGGCTGCAAAATTAAGTCTTGCCTTGACATAAATGTCTTGGTGTATTCAATCATTTTTGTGTGCTGTAAATTCTTTTGTGTGAGTACTCTGGAGCGGAGTGTGCGCTTTCCCCTCCCTTTGGTTACAGACTCACTGTGTATAATGCCTACAGCAGCTCCCCTTAGCCTTTTTGTGCTGCCCTCCATTAAAATATCTGTCAAACATTCAATGCAGTTTTGCCTGGTGTATGGGCTGATGACACCCAAGCAGTGGGCTATGAAGATGTAGAACAGAAATGCACACTATGTACCCCAGGCATGCAGCTTCTTTTCTATTCCTACACAGTAACTCGTGGCACTCTACTATGTTAGTGCTGTCCTCTGACTTCTCCGTGCTACCCACAAGCTGTACAAATGCACAAAAACTGCAGCCAGCAGCAACAACAAGTTATTCTGCATAGTGTGGGATATTAAAGGCCCTGATGCACTGAGGTAGTGCAGAAGAAACACAAGAGGTCAGTCTTGGGACATGGGGACACAGAACACAGCACAGAGTGCAGGCATGGGAGACCCCTTGGCTGTAAACAACTCCCCATGCATACCTAGACCAGGACACATCTGGCTTTAGGGACAACGAAGGGAACAAAGAAATCATATCAATATAAGTACAAGGCAACATACATAGTAAATTTGGGTGTTAAGTAGAGCTGTGGACAAATGAAGAAAGAGGTAGGTGCGAAAGCAAGTTAATGAACATCAGAAAATGATCCTGAAGGGAGGAAGAACAATTCCTTGACATGCACATCATATGCATCATAGTGAAGAACCTCATGTGTTCCTTTCATGTGTTCCTTTCTTGTTGCTGTCTACCAGCCCCCAATATTAGAGCTCAGAGGAGCTGGAGAAGGGTGAGCGTAGCACCAGGTAAAGGGGTAAAAGCTAAGTTTCTGAAATATATTCTGCATGAATATGTTCTTCCTTGTTCACTTATAATTATATCTGAACTAATTATGGTTCTTCCAGTAGAGTACTAATGTTTCAGTGAAAATATTTTTAATAAATTCTTGGGTTTTTATCTTACATGTGTTTCATGTACTTCCTGTGTTACATATGTTCACAAGCTACAGAATGGAGGGGGGATTGCACAGACATTATTTAAGATCTTTTTATCCATATTTTTAAATTTTTCAGTTAATATTGAGATGTTCCAAAAGCCTGTAAATGATCTGGCATCTCATTTTTATGGCAGTCACATCTTGACTGTAACATTTCCTACGGCATGGACTAATAAGAGATGCTTCCTAAGGGACGCTGGAAGGATCTTCACAAATTTCCTCTATCGATCACTACTGGAAATTTTATGTATGGAGGTAAGACGAGATAAAAGACCACTTCCTTTGAAACCAGAGACTTCAAAAAGACTTTTCTGATTAAAATACCTCTGATATCAGAGAATGCCAAATGCTTCTGTAGCTCACTTTGACTTCACAGAGTTGCATTTTTATAATGGAATAAAAAGGTTGAAGGAAGCCCATCTGAAGTACCTGTATTTTACAAAAAAAAAATCCATACGCATATAAGCTAATATGGGTTGTTAATCCAGGCATTTAATTTTAAGATCTGGGTTATATTAAAATAGGGGATGCTTTGGAAATGAAATAACTAATGACATCAATTTTAATTGTAAAATATTAGGGGGACATAATCAAAACACAATGTTGCACTTCATGTAAGTGCTCTCCAAAGTATGATTCTGCAGTTACACAAATCAGAGACAGGGCTGAATATGTCAAGAAAGGTGGCAGCACTGCCAAAGTTAAATTCTGACATATGTGTCATGATTGTGGAGGATTTGTAGAACACATAAGACCCAAGGTGATATTTGCTTGTAACTCAAGTCTGTGTAAGATGAATTTTGTGGCATGGTGGCACTTGTTAAGTCAAGTTCAATATGTTCACTTTCATGGTGTTCAAGTAAGACATTTGAAAGGATTCAGCATGAATAATAGGCATAAAAACAGATCAGTGTCTTCTACATGTTAAAAAAGCTGCTTGTATTTGATGTTTTCAAGTCCTAAAACATAATCTCAGTATTTGTTCARATTTTTGTTTTATTTACAAAGATGAGCATGGAAAGGACAAGGTGCTGTATAACTGATTCACGTAAAATATGGAGCCATTAATAAAGCAAAATGACAGAGAATGCAGCATCTTAGTTGGAGAGGTACAAATTCTATTGACACGTCACTTGGGTTCTGGAGTCTCATAAAAATGGCAGAAATGCTATCTGAGAATTCTCACATTCTGTGTTATCACTGCAAGCAGGTGTGYGGGGTTGAATCACAACAACATCCATAGTCTTTGGTGCTTGAACACAATAGAGAGATATTTGGCCCTGTCTCTTAATAAAGCATAATTAAGAACAGTTTTACCAAAGCAGGCCAAAGGTCCACTGAATCCACCACCCAACAGTGGACAGTGGAAGAGCCTGAGATCCAGGTATGCACAAGAGAAGCTTCTCCAGCGTACTTTCCCTGTCTCCAGTGTTCCCACATTCAAAATATCTTCAGCCCAAAATACACAAATTGCAGTATTTTTCTGTGTAAATATTTCTCAGTTTTAACATTTCTCTGTCCATGCGGTATATGCTAAAATAGGAAACCAAGAACAGCTGTCCAAAGATACACTTGTCTGATACCAACAAAAGAATGTTTGGTTTTACTGGTAACTTCTTCTCTGCATTTCAGTGAATATTAATTTGCAGCATGCAAAACACACTCTACAGAGGGGGTTTTTTCAGTTGTTGAAGTGTAATATCTGGGTTATCAGAGCGCTTATAACACATATCTAAGCATGCTCATATACTTGCTTATCTTGAATATTGAAGTTAAAATGATTAACTTTCATCCATGTTTGGATGACAAAAACCTTCAGCATAATAATAAAAAATCATACACAAATGCAATCTAAAAATGCATGGGTACAGTAAAAATAAAAAACATTAAAAATATAGTGTTTTGCAGAGAACAGAAAAAAAAAAGAAACCATATGAAGGGTTTTGAATTTTCAGGGGCATTTCAAAGTAAAACAATTTTGACTTGAGTATTTTAATTAGAGACCCATTCAGTTTCATCATTTGAACCTACCTCTTTCTTTCCTGAATCTGCACTGTTCATCTTAAGATAAAATAATAGAAAATGATTGGCTTGCCAAAAAAAGCATATTTTAAAACCATCTATGATGACAAATTCTATGAATTATTATTTTTAAAACTCAATCTTACCCTTTTTAAATTCAATGGCATATATTCAGTTTATTCCAAGGGAATAAGAGTGAGCCCTTGATTCATTCATTTGCATGTAATCTAACAGAACTACATGCTTTTGAATATAAAGTAAAAGAAATCTGTTTCTTTTTGCAGTACCACAGGATAAGGATTCCCAGGGCAAAGAACTGATGAATAAAGTCAGCTTGTCAAAAATTAAATTACGATTGGAAAAAAAATCCCTTAGACCCTTCTAGAGAGGGCAGTGCAGTAAACATTTTTTTTTTATGAACTATGACTGTGCACTCTAGGTATACAAAGTTCTCGAAAGTGATTCTCACTGTGACAGCAGTAGCTTGTGACCCATTCGCAGCTATAAAAGCCTCTGGTATATTCTGCAACCCAATAGAAAAAAACCGTATTGTTTAGAAGTAATAACTAAACTAATATAAACTAAATTATCACTTCTTAAAAACTTCAACTAGATCAAATAAAGTTTTTATATTCTCTTGTTTAAGTGTGTAAACACAAGCACAGAATTTAAGGAGTAGAATATCCCTCATTATACTGAAAACAACTCAAGTAACTACTTAGACCACAGTATAACATTTAGTGTGAAAATAAAGCTACAGAAATTCAAGTTAGTCTCTTGCATAAATATATATCCCAGTGAATCTAAAAAACCTCCACAAAAAAAGACATGTAAGAATAACAGTTCTTTATGACCTTTTTCATAAAGAAAACCAGAAGGAAATGGAAGCGAAAATTTGCATGTGTAATTCATTTATCAGAATGTAAATAAATACAGGAAAAATGCACATACAGAGGTGCTAGATCTACATAAATTCAAAAGAAACATGGCAGCTAAGGTTCCTGGAAATTGAGTTACATAGATTAGTTAACACAGATTGGTAAAATTAATTTAAAATATCAAAATACTAGAGATAATATTAACCCTAACCTAACCCTAACTTAACTCTAACCCTTAACCTAACTGTAACCCTAACCCTAACAATTTTTTTTTTTTTTCCCCAAGGGATTGCATATCACCTTTAATTAGAAAATTTTTGGTCAATTAAAAAAGCAGAAGACGAAAAACCTTTCAATTTCACTTCTTTGGAATTTCGTAAATAGAAGTAAATAAAAAAGTTTTGAAAAGTATAATTTTCGTGCAATATATTATGTGGGCAGCTGGATTTCTCATAGAGAAAGCATTGGTCCATTCCTCCTATTTGAAAATATTCTCTACCTTTTAGATACCAAGCACATGCTCTGTCTTTTGAAGGAGCACTGAAGGATATAATAGAGATGAGATGCTCTCTGATATCCTGGACAAGCTCTGCTGATTTTTCCAAATGGTCTGTATTAGTACTGAAGAGTCAAGGAGGATCTCTATATCACTGCTAGGTTTTTTTTTCCTTTTTTTGAGCAATTAATATTATTTGTGCATCGAAATACTCTAATATGAGGAAGACAGAAGTAATGCATCTACATGATCAAGATATTAACCTCACACTTCTTATATAAAACATATTGAACTTTAAACCCAGAACTCTAAGCTGTGTTGAAATTAAGTTAACACACCAAAAAATCCACAAAGAACCAAACCAGGTGTTGCCTAGTCCAGTCATAATACTTTACATTTTATCAGTTTTCCTTCTATGCAGAAGTGTGGGAATTGCACTCAAATGGTGAAGGAGTAAATGGACATAGTTCTGTTGTGGCTCCAGTAATCCTTCCCTATGAGCACCCCTCCTGTTGTGGCCCCAGTAATCCCTCCCTATGAGCACCCCTCCTGCATCTCCTCACCATCTGTGTCATTACCCACACACACACCCAGTCTCCCATAGTTTGCATTTATTTGAAGCTTTTAATCCTCATCTCTGAAAGACTCTGAAGCTTGCTTATCCTCGTTGCTGTTCTGAACTCCTTAATTTTCTCCTTTTCTTCACACATTTACTCCTACTCAGCCAGCCCCCTTGCCATTCCTATCTCTGTGCCTTAATGTGTCAAGCACTAGAACCACTTTTTTCTCAAAAGATACTGGTCTGTTATGAAACCAGCTTATAAAGATGTTGCTAAATGTATATGCACAGACATTTCTGTATAATATGTATGTATATACAGACATACCAATCTTGATCAATTATCTGTCTCCTGTAGAATCAATGCATTGAGCATTATTGACAGATTAGTAGGTCTGCTCTTGGACAAAGAGTTTGTCTCCCCCGCCTGTTCTGTACAGGAATAAAAAGTCCAGTAGCATTCATCTGATAATTATATACTGACTTTAAAAGTAGTCACCCCAATGTGCCCTAGAAATTACTCATGAGAAGGATTATTTGTGTATTGCCCTAACATGTGTCACTCAGCCAGAAGTGATGCCTGACTTAACTGAAGGTATTGACTTGCTACCCTGAAATTAATTTTTTTTTCAAAAGTCTTTTATAATGTATTCCGAAGCACCAGTCACAGAACCCAGAGCATTTGAGCTTTGATCAGCACTTAAGTTCCCCCCTGCCCTTCTGTCATTCTACCATTCATAGATAACTGAACACAAAGATATTTTTAGGAGCCCTTGAGGAGTGTATGGCTGTGTCTTTTAGAGTCTGGTCCACAGAGCAGAGCGGCTTTTAACTGCATGAATCATCATGGACATGTGAGGATGTTTCAGGCATCCTGGAGATAAAGTTTCAGCAGTAGGTCCAATAACAGTTCAAGAAATTATCAAGAAAACACATAAAAAATCTGGAGCACGGGCTTAGCTCCCAAATAAATCTGCCTGCAGTAAAATAATCTTGTGAAGAGAAATCATCTTCTATGTAGGACTAAATATTTTTTTAACTAGGTCCCCTGGGGTCTAGACTGATGACTATACTGAACAACAACAAATTACTCTATTTAACTCCTGTGTCCTGCTTGTTTTAGTGATTTACTAGGTAATGAAATAAATTCATGTCTTAGTGTTTAAACCCTGCCTTTTTAGGTTCTAATATCCAAGCTTGCAATCTTCAGAAAAACACATATAAGTTTAATTCTCCCTACACCATGTGGGAAACATAGATACCTTGTTTTGGGTTTTGTCAAAAAATTTTAATAGTTCTTCTCTGTAGCATTTTTCCCCAGCTCTGGTCTCCCACCCATCAAAAAAATTATGCCTGAATGTAGAGTGCTGTGGCATTTTTTGTGTATACCCTGAGTTTCTATCCATGGAAACACATCACTAACAGAGACTGGAGAAAGTTATTGTCATGGAGTAAGGACCAGGACCCACATGGAAGAGAGATGTTCATGCACTGCAGAGTGCAGCTTAGTCAAGGTTACTTTTGAAGCAGTGAGCACAGATCTCTGACACGGGGAATGAACATCTCCTTGGAACTCAGCTCTGGCTAATTACTGCAGTGAGAATGGGCATTTTGGGAGCCTGAGGGACAGCTGAGAAAACTTCTTTTAGTATCTTACCTATATCTTTGCTTGCCTGATCATACGGATCAGGAGCTACAGTTGGCAAACATGATTTTAGCTTGCCAACAAGCCAGAAGCTAAAAGCTGTTTTAACAGAATGTGTGTTAGAGTCAGCCATATTTCTCAGGGCTAGGAAAACTTACAAGAAATCATATGCTTTGGAATGGTCACATTCTGGTCATTGATCAGGTGTTTCTGGATCACGGAGCTGTCTACAGTGATAATACAGCAGCATTCAGCAAACAAGGARCTCACCAGGTGCATACATACCCTAACAGCTTTGAAAAGAAATCTTTGATACTAACAGAAAATACATCCTTCCTATGAATATTTGCTCTGTGGCAATGCATATCATGTTGATATGACTTTTATTCAACTAWTTTTTTTTCCTTTATCACAATATTAAAAGCATAGATCACAGTTATTCATATGAGAAATTTCTCTTTATAATTTAAACCCAAATGATAACTTCTTTAAACATGTCATAAAATAATTTCTGGCCTAAATATCCATTTTTCTTAGTCGTTTTGAAGTAGGATAAAAACATAAATGATAATTAAATGAATAAAATTATCCTATGCAAGTCTATTTGTTTGCTTTCTTACTACATCYTCACCTGTTCCCAGGCACAGACTTCGAGGTCAGGGAACACTGTCAGGATTGAGAACAGTGTGTGAATATTATACACTAAGCTATAATGTGAATTTGGGGTTTGTATCATGCATATCCTTGTCTGGTCCATAGTTGTCCTGATTCTGAATTTCACAGTTTGCTGTGAGTCAGGCAGAGTCAGTGCAGAATAAGAACATGATTGTCATTATCACCCACTGAAGAAATTGCTCCTTGATGCTGCTCCTGTCCTGCTTACCACCCACCCAAGGGTGGATTCAATTGTAAATTCCCCTGCCAGTTCCACAAAAACAAATATCAGCGGTTTCCTGTTGATTTCCTTGGAGGCAAATTGAATCAAGACAAGCTTCTTGAAGGTCAGGAACTTTCAATCACAGCTTGATGACAGTAGATCATTAGGCTTAGAAGTTAAAGCCCAGCACTTAAACATCTAATACATGCATAAGGTTAGGCACAAGTCAGAGAGGTTTGAATAAACTTGCATCACTCATCTTTATATATTTTGAAATATTCTTGAAAAGAACAGAAAACCCCCAGGAGATAGAAACAAGGATGCCAAAGAAGCCTAATTTTTGAGCTGCATTTTTACATAGTTAAACTCACAAACTCCAACACAGTTGGATCTTTGTTTTACTGTTTTGCTTGTATTTTTTCTTTTTTTTTTTTTCCTGTGCTTGTTTGCTTTCAACTGCAGCAAATTAGCACATAAATGCATTTCCACACACAGACTATATGCTTTCTGGTTAGGACACTTGTACATATTCTAGAAGGCTGGCAGGCAATGACAGAAACTGAGGGAAGGGAAGAATTTCTGATATACCCTAACATAAATCATTCACCACTTACTTCAAATATTCAGCTTACTTGAAGAAAATGAACAGTGTCTGATTATTCCTAATGACAAATTATTCTGTAACACTGAAAGAAAAATTTAAAAGCAGAGGTAGGTAATTATTCCTTAAAAACAATCCAGAGTCACATTTATAAATGACAGTGTTAATCACATGCATTCACTGTAAGTGAAAAAAACATGATGAAGTAGAGCAAATGTTTTTTATGCATGTGGTTACAGAGTCAGCAAGCAGAAATTTTGAGAGCATGATTTCTTATTTAGAATTACATAATTATCAATTTTTATTAGCTCTAAATGCTTTCAGTTCTCTTTTGAATTTCTGCATCCAAGTGCCACTTCAAGGTGATTACTCTCCATTCTAGCATTGAAGATGTAAAACTTAACTCTAATGGCTTCTAATGCAAACGAAGTGAACTTGTTTCCAGATATTTGCATTATTTATCTAACCAGTATAATACAGCAGGCTGAAAATAAAAAACTTACACACAATATGAAAAATATTTTAAATCAAGGTTTTTTCCTTCTCCCTCTTCAAATCAAAACGACTTCGGTGTTTTCATCCCTTATACTGCAAATAAGTAAGGTTGCGTAGAGAGCTAAGTATAGTGTGGAAGTGTCTCTAGCTAAATAGCAAGTTTTCACTTACGTTATTTTCATATCTGTATTTTGGCAGACGTGCCAGTTTCAAAGGTGACGGTTTCACAGCTAAGTAAAGCAAATTCAAGCATGTGTAACTGAGGCAATGCACCACCAGCAACCTAAAAGCTTTAAAAGTTAGAACATAATTTTGAATTGAAGCCTTTGAAGATCTTCCAGATAGGTTAAAGACAACGGTGCTAGAAAAATATCCTTCTGTGAAGACAACATTCCCCTTATTAATTATTGGTCCTAGTCAATAAAATGCTGGCAATTAAACAGCTGTGTATTTGAAAGATAGTGATGAAGGCAGAAGACTGACCAAGCTTGTAAAACTTTATTTATATCATCATTGTTGGTTAATCATCATTGCAGAGGATTTTTATTTCAAATATTTAGAAAATAGGGAATATCTAATAAAATGTTATTTTCTAACAGGAATTTTCCTGATAAAATGAACTATTTTTGTATAAATTTTAAATGTTTGCACTACTAATACTTAAAAAAAGCAGTYGTATCAGCTTTCCAACACTTAAAACAGAAAGGTTAGAAAGCAGTATAAAGCACTTTATAATAGAGCTTTTACTAGAGTGGCACAGGCAAATAAATATTTGAGATAAGAGTGTGGATTCCATGCCCTTAAGAAAACTAAAGGACAGCAAGTGTTTTCTATGTGCATTGCACATGAATTGACATAGTTGGAACCACTGCGTTTGCAGGGAATAAGGGACCACTCCAGAGAAACTAAACAGGCTTTCAGATGTATATTCATATACCTTTAGGGACATAAAACTATAAAAATAGCTGGCAAAGTGACTGAGAGTGTCTCTTGAAATATCTATCTATTTTGCTTGCATGCTTAGCCAACCAGGAAAAAGGGAGCTGTGAATCAAAAGCTATGAAGCCGCAGTTATTTTGAGAAGGGTGTTAACCATGACCATGAAGCCTCTGCAGTACATTTGCCTTGTGTGCAGCAGCCTTGCACGAGCTCCTGGCTCCTATAATCCTGCAGACACCTGGGTCACTCACACTGCGTGAGTCAGGCAGACCTGCCAAAACTAGAATGAGTTTCCTTAGTCGCACCCTACTTCATGGATCTTCCACTGCTCTAAACAATGTAAAGACAGACAGGACTCCAGGCAGCACAACCCTCTATCAACATTACCTGAGTCATAGAATTAATCCCCAAACGTTGGCATAAAATCTGCACCCCAAGAAGTTTAGAGGAAGTAATGAGGTAGGAAAAGATAGAAAAAACAGTCCTGTAAAGGAAAGGGCAACAGATCGTTTATTTAAAATAATTAACCAGATAATACATACACACCAAATTACAGATTTGTGCTGCCACTGATTGGCAGGAAATACAGAGACACCCAAAACCATTCCAGGTAAAAGTTTGAAATGCAAACGAGCATCAATCAATAGATCCACTAGGTACTTCTACCATGGATGAGGTAATTAACCATTCTGAATAATTTAGCATTGTATCAAGAGTTAATTTGCAATAAACCCCAGTATATTTCATGAAACAGCAGCAACAGCTAAACAATGAACTCTTCCTGCTATAACTATTTTAATTTCTGGGATAACAAAATGAATAGAGAATCCTTGATCCTCACTAATACTATTTTGATTACATGAGGAAACAATTAACTTGAGAACTTGTAAGGGGCTACATGGTAAACATTTTTCATCATGTAACTGAACATTTTCTGTCTAAACTGAAACACCTTTCATTATAGTTCATGAAAATAAGAATTTCTGAAATCAGTTCTTTATTTACTATGAAAAGTCTGGTCAAAGGAGTTAACAAGTAAAGAAAATGTGATTCTGATATTAAATACTGTTGTAAAAAGTGATGTTTTATTATACAGTTAAGCCTGAAGTGCTATATATAGGTAATATCAAACACCCTTTCACTAAAGCTGTACATAGAAAAATATTTTAGCATACAGTTATGATAACTATAATTACTTTACTGCCCTGAAGACATGTAAGTACATAGCTGTCACAAGTTATATTTGTTAATGATAATGACTTAAAGACTACAATGAACTTTTCTTTTTTTTTTTTTTTGCACTGATTTTAGAAAGGCAATATAATCACAGAAGAAAAATTATAATTCTTCTGCACAACTGATCAGTTTTGATAAACTCCCATGCAAAACCCACTGAAGGAAATAAAGCGTAAGACAGCTGCTACTACTAGAGGATAACCAAATGTTGCTGTTGCCGGCTGGAGAGTAAGAAAGACTCAGAGACAGGAATGCAGTCAAGAGAATGGAATGGAATGGAATTATTTAATTAACAAAGGACGAGTTTTTATGTGTTTAAGTTCCTTTAGTGTTTACCTAAATGGCAAGAGGTTATTGGACCTCTAGCTGACTACCTACCAGAGTGATTGGTCAATTCTCACATCGTTCATTTCCCTAGTCAAAATCATAACAATTCTAATTATATTTGCAGGTGCAAGATAGCAGACTCGGTTTACAGAAACCTTATCATGTTTTGCGTAGTTCAGCACGAGAAAGACAGAGCTCTCACGAACTGCTGCTGAGAGCTGAAGGCTTCTCTGCTAAAGCTTTTTAGCATCCATAACCAAAGGCATCCTTTTTTGCAGAATCCCGTTGTAAGATTGCGGACTATTTTTTTGGATTTCAAGTTAACTTTCAGGTCCACTGACTAGACCAGAAATCTTTGTTCTTTCTAATCAAGACACACTCAGAAAAAAAATGTCCTTAGGAGACAATTAAAAAGGAAAACTCAAGTCAGTTGTCCTCAGAGTCAATATTCAGTTTAGAACAGTATTTGACCAATATGTAAAACATGATTTTTATTTGACACTGGACTGTCACAGAATACAGGAATATAAGACTAAAATTGATTTTTTTTTGTTAATAGGTACACTGCAAATGTGAGGTTACATTTAAACTTGGTACAATTTATTTACTATTTCCATTCAGCATTTATGCATATTGAATAAGAATATCTGTCCACAATGGAAGTGTTTTACCTTAACCTCAAATTCAAGAACTCTGACTACTTAGCCACATAAAGAGGAAGGGGAATTTTTTTTCTCTGTTTTAAATAATTTCCGTGAAGTATAGAATTTCTTAGCCTGCTAACAATACAGTCTGCTGATTAAATCTACATATATAATTGCTAAAATGTATCTCTGAGTTACGTCCCTTTTAAAATCATGTCAGTGCTCTTTCCATGTATTAGCAGAGATGCCAAGTGGGCTCATAAAGGACTTATGTCTTACATGGGAATATCTGTGTTAGGTCAAACACAGTAGCATGCAGAAAAATCCTCCTCAGCTGTGCCACAAACTGTGAAAAGAAAATGTGATAGAAGATATTCAGTACCATCTCCACTGGATCAATTTCTAGGTCAGTTGTTTGTCCTTTAAAAAATGTCAAAGCAAGACAAATGTTCACAACTCTAGTTCTTTTAAATAATATGCTACAGTTGAAATCTAAAATATGCCTTATTGTAGCTTCTGACATTATTTTAGGTTGAAGAATAAGTTTGTCCAGTGTGAAGAGCGAAATGTAAAATAAGAATAGAGAGTCCTCAGGTACATACTCTGGCTCTGACACACATGTCATACGGCAGCATACAGCAAAAGGATTACTGGTGATCTCACTACTTCAGGGCAAAGGATTTGGAGAATGGGTCATTGATACCTGCTGCTTTAAGCTATGCTTCTGCCATTCATTCCATATGCTATTGCAGAGCTTTCATCCATTTAAGAAAGTAATTTTGTTTGGGATCACTTCTAAAGTAGGTAATTTGAACTTTACTAATTTTTGCAGGAATTTCCTTCACTCGCACAGGAGCTAATTAGTTGAAGTCCTGTAACAATGTACAGTGAAGCACAGAAGTTTCTCATTGAGGCAGAACTTTTCCTTTTGCCCATGCTAATTGTTCCATGAAGTTAAACAAGATTAGGCTTCTGCTAAAGAAGGCAGCTTCTGCTTTGAAAAACTTGGACACAGAGTTCTGAAGTATGAATACAATTTGGGTGAGGTCATTTAAGCCAGCTGCTAAACAGTGACAGTTTTCTAGTCATGGTATTAACACATACGTAGTCCTGTAAGGATTAATGAGACCCTTGGGAATTAATAAATCTTTCTATGTGGTATTAAACAACCTCAGTCTTACAGATGCTGAATGTGTTACTGACCAAAAAAAACGCTCAACTTCTTTCAGCCTTTCATATTATTCATTTTACTGCCTCCACGCTGAGGGATACAGGATATTTAATAAACATGTATATTCAAAGCCCCTTTCTTCAGCCTCATGATTTTGATTTTTTCTCATATTTTCTTTCATGGTGCTCCACAGATTGTACTGGCTTACATCAGGCGGGAATTAACACTTTTGACCACACTTTCTCCTACCACCCTCTGTCTCTTCAAAGCTGACCCATGCATCCAGCTTTCCTGTTCCGTGAGGATCATCATACAGGGTGACACAAAGTATATAGAAAACTTACTTTAAGTCACTTTTAATGAAATTATATCTCCATGTAGCAACTGGCTTRTGTTGAGAAAGACAAATAATGAAAAAACGTACATTGCATAGAGGGGTAGGCAAAGTGACACAAAAGGCACCTTCTAATCTCACTAAATGATTCCGTGCCAAAAGGGACATGGGCAGAGCCAGCTGTTAGGATCACTATTGTTGGACAGAAAGAGAACAAAAATAAGCACTATTTTACTTTACATTACTTTTTTCACAGACCAATCTGTTAAGCATTGACTTAAATACAGAATTTATAACAAAAAAGTGTGGCATAATAATTTAGAGAAATAAAGTATCAAGCACTGAATTGTGGCTGCGACAGAATCAGCTTACAATAATTCAGTCTATGCACAGTGTAACATGTGGATCCTGAAACTGATAGGCCTTTTCTCTTCACATCCAAACATGAAGAACATCAAATGGAATGATGATTAAACAATGAAGCGATATTATAATGTGAGGTTTGTGTGCCATTGGGCAATATAAATAATACAAGGAACCTGCCAATGCAATAACTTCCCTTATGTAAGCAAATAATTTACATGTTTAATTAAAGATCAGAAATAGCATTAGTTTTGTATATGTACCAAAAGAAAAGCAACCAACAACCAAACCAATCATATCTCTATTATTCAAATGGAAAAAGTGGCAAACCCCAAACATTCTGAACAGTTTTAAAATCAGCATCTTGTGAAAAAATATTAAATTGCAAGACTGAAATTTTTATGCACAACAAAGCTAGAAAAATTCTGTTGTCTCTTTTGACTTCTGCTAATAAACTGGGCATCAGCAGTCAGCAGAACAGTAGAACCTAACAAGAACTGTGAAAAGGTCGAAACTGACCTATCTGTCTTAAAACAAAATTAAAAGTATATTTGATGAGAGCTGTTATCACCTTCCCATAGGGGCCTTTGTATCTTTTACACATTGAAAGAAATGAGGAAATAAAATCTTATTAAAACTGATATTTTAAGAAGAGTTTGCTGCAGGTTTTCATTGGCCTTTGGTTAGCATCTGAATTTGAATGAAAAGTGCATTCCACTTGTCCAAATCCTAGCTGTTCGGAAACTGGGCTAGATACACATGCAAAACTAAACAGTTTGTGAATAATGCATTGCTAATAACCAGAACGAGTATCTTTAAAATAAAAAACAAAAACAACAAAACCCAAAAACAATTAATAAATTGTGAATCCAAGATCCTCTATTAAATAAAACTTAAAGCCTTGCTAAACTCCATGTAATATGAATTTTCCAGCCATTTTAGCAATCACATGGAACACTTATTATTTTCATGCTTTCACTAAATTATCCTTTTTCCAGCAACCTACTTCAATATAGTATCACCCATTAATGTGCTGGAAGAAAAAAAACAAAGCACCTCCATAAAGAAACAGTAAAAAAGGATTTGTATTAACATGCATCAGCTGGAGAAGAAACAACTCTAGTTTCAGTTACTTCTGGATCTGAATATTAAATCGTATTTTTTTAGTACCGTTCTGCAAATTTCACCTTTTTAGGAAGATATTCTGGCAAGATGCTCTTGTGGAAGAGGGTGCAGTGGCAGATGTGGCTATAGGCAGGGTCAGACCTCAGGGACAACAGAGAGACAACAGCTGGGCACCTCTCTCCAAGCCTCTTCCYCAGAAATCTCAGGGGAATGTTTATAATCAAAACCTCTCATCCAAAGGAGAGCAGAAGAAATGCTGCCTTGGCAGCAGGAAGCATGTGTAGATCTCAGTGTCATCCCTCTCATTCCCTGTCAGATTGCCTGCACAAGTTTCTCCTCCTCCACCCCCAAGCTTAGATGCGATACTGTGCAGATGAAGTCAAACTCACTTATTTTGGCTTTGGGATGGCAAGAAATAAACTCTTCCATCACTTTCTGGCATTCTGGTATTGTCACCAACATGCTGTCCTGGGAAAAAATTTGCCTACTGTCAGTTAGCTGACAGCAGCTTTGCTTTTTAAGATTCCCTTGAATATAGGACAGCTATCATTAGAATTTTCCTAGATTCTCTTCATACCTATTTAGAATTTAAAACTGGGTGTCAAAGTATGCTTGTCTGTATTAAAAATTAACTAAAGCTATCTTCATTCATTCATTCATTTTTGTTATTTTTATATCCTGGTTTTCACATATTTTGGCATCGCTGTTAATTTATTCAACTTAGACCTACTTTGCAGCATGTAGAAGTATTTTGTATTGCAGGAATGTGTTAATTAATGAAAACATTCATAAAATGTTTACCATATCTTTCTTTTTCAATTTTTGACTGAAATTGAAATGCCTCATTAAGRCTGGCATATTGCATAAGATACAAACACATATAGCATAAGATCTCATGTTGAAGTAAAGAGTGCAGGGTATTATCAGATTCCTCTCTTCAGTCCCTTTCTACTTCTCATGGCACCCTACCAACCAAAAATATTTTCAAGCAGTAAGGCGTAAGGCAAATAATTGCTTAATTACAAAACCACCTTTTACTTGAAGTTCATGTTTTTCTAATATTTATTTGAACACATTTAATTTTCCTAGGTTTCTACTACTGCCATTAATGCTTTCTGTAATATTACGTGTAGATACCTAGATTTCTACAGATTTATGCCCCAAGAGCATAAACTGTAATAGCCATGGTTATTTAAATATGCTACAATTTTTAAAGTACCAACTGCGTCTTTGAAAGCTGTGCGCTGTTATATTCTGCTAACTGACATTAACCCCTTTTAACCTATGTTAAATCTGCAAGCCTTCCTACATTAGCACATATATCTACAATCCTCAAACCTATATCGTTTTCTTCTATGCTTTACAACGGATTCTTCTGGTTCAAGAACATCCATGAAAAAAATATTCTTCTAGATTAAGGTTTGCTAGAATAATTCAGTTAGGCCATTTGGATTAATCCCTGTTAAATTCTATTAACACCTTTTCCTAAGGGTAGTGTTTTCATATAATGAAATCCTGTAAACACAAGGTCAGACAGTGAACCATGGCTAAGCTCCACAAAATTAAATTCAGGAAATGCAAGGTTTTCTTTTTTGTTCATATAATCCTTGGATAAGTCATGGTCAATGCTACATAGGAAATATTTGGCAGACAGGTGTCCTTACATGCTTGTGCAACAAACAAACTGCAATCTCATCTAGCTGGGCATGATGGGACTCTTGCCCCCTGTGACAAAGTTCTCTGTCAGCCTTCACATCCGGGCTTCTCCAAGGAAACCACAAGGCTAGGGAGTGGCAGGCCTGCCACTGACACACCTTTTGTCTTTCCTTGTCAGTGGTGTARAGCATAGCCAAGACTGAAAATCCATCTTTTTAGTCCTGGCCTCAAAAATATCAGAATGCTGTAATTTCCAAAAGCACAATACACCAAGCATGAATAGAAAGTGCTTACTTGGTATTAAAACATATTTTTTTAAACACCCAACATTAACTCTGAAGATCACTTACACTGAGGTCAGTGGTTACAAAAGAAGAAGTTATCACAAAATCTGTGTCTGAAACTCTTTATTTGAGCTATCTTCATTAGTCGAGAACAAAATTCTCCAAGTCTTAGAGAATTAAAGTATTTAATGTGCTAACGTGGTGATATGTGGTGTGAAACTGGCATTTTCACAATGATGGTTTTACTCCTAGCTTGAAATAATCCTTTGGGTTTTAATGATTCAGAGTAGTAGCACTGGAAGTCCTCAAAACTACCCCTTTCAATCATTTATCTGATTCAGGAAAGGAGCATCTTCTACTTCCAATACATGAGTAGCATTTCAAAAACAATGAAGCAACTTCTCTACTTAAAATTCTTCGTTTTAGGACACTTTATTGGAGGATTTCAGGAACCTGACTACTTTTCTCATACATTCCCTACTTGGCAGAAGTGAACAGGACATTGTAAACTGGCAAAAAGCAGCATCAGAATATTTTTTTCCTGTGTGTTCAATAGAAAAATAAGCATTACTGGTTGAAATGGCCATGAGAATATAAATGAAAAAAAAGTTCTCTCAAAATTCAAAAGGAAATGCTTTAGGACAGACTTTTCTCACATTCACTGATATTTTTTTCAACACGTATTAAAAGTAGTCATGGGTGTTTTGATCTCTGTTACCACAAATTATCTCCATTTTGTTTCTTAAATGTTTCTCTATTTATGGAACTGTGTATAAAAAAATGAAGTCTTTTCTTTTGAACTGGGAAGAATATTTTGTTTGTATTAGGAAAAACAACACTTGGAATGACAAAACAAAAGAACCATAAATCTTTGCATGAAACTTTTGAGATCTACCTTTCTTGATTTTTCTAATGTCAAGAGGATGGGGGGAAAAAAAGTCAGTGCTGCACAATAAATAGCTTGGTAAAAGGCTCTTCAAGCTAGGAAAAAAATGATGTTGTTTTGCAAGGTAATAAATCCAGTATCACTGAACAATTAATTACCTCCATTAGGAAGGTAATGCTATGTCTGGCAGTCTCGTACCAGGAAACCCATTCTAAATCTGTTTAAAATGGAAAATATGGCAAGGGATGATCCAATACACCTCTTGCACTCTTTGTTGCGCAACTTAGATATATTTAGGCATTTTTTTCTTTTTTTTTTACATCCAGATGGAAAGAGAAATTGAGKTTCATATGCATGATCCAAGGCTTTGTTTATTATGACTTGAACTTTTCTGAAAATGCCACATTACAAGGCAGGTGTGGCGTACAGCAGTCCTCTGTTGGCAAGTAACAGAAGTACATGGATGAAATAGTACCTGCTCCAGCAGCAAGGTACTCAAGTTATCCAAGAGATGTGTCTGCAAACTCTTTAGCAGACATACTTTTGATAAAGTTTTCATGCTTTAGATTCACCTTCCTGCTAACCTGGCTGAGGTTGAAGAGAAGCCTGCTTTTAAGAACAGTTAAATAGTACGACTATTCAGTCCACCTTAGATGTATTGAGTCCTTCATAAACCAAACTTAGAATTTTTTTAACCAAATGCATCTCCTGAAACATTCAACAGGTAAATCTGGAATCTGGTTACTGAAAGTGTGAGGGAATAAACTTCCGTTTGCTATCATGTCCAAGGAACCTGTAACACTCAGCAGAATTGGAGGAAATAAGTTGCTGGTAGTAAGTAGGTAAGATCAGCTTTGCTGGAGGCAGAATTAAATCACAGGACTTTTTTTTTTTCTAACAGGCAGAATTGTTAGTGAAACAATAGTTAAAAAGTACAAGTTACTGCCAAACAATTTCATTGACGAGTTGAAAAAACAACATGAAGACTGATATATCCCCCTATCTTTCCACAGGACTGAGACAGCAACAGTTAGTCCAACACTGCCAATTATCTTATATAATATTTATTTTTCCATAGAGAAAATTGTGAGGTCAGTGCAAATAATTAAAATACATTTTCAGCTGATTAAAATATGTATTTTATGCAACACCCACATGAGGAGAAACTTTGCTTCAGCAGGAAAAAGGGCAATTCAGCTGTGGGCTGTTTTGATGTGTGTAGTATGAGTTGGCAGTACTCTTTGATCCATGTCCTTCAGGCAAATTTGACATCTATTTCACCCTAGGCAGGCACAGATTTTTTGAAGGGTATTTCTCTATAATGAATGACTGACTGCTAGAAGTCATGTCATTGTCCTCCTCCGCCTCTTCAGATCTGATTTGCAGGCCAGGTGAATCTCATGACATGTCTCCTGGTAAATCAAGCAGGGAGAAGAAGTGCCTGAAATAGTCCCCATCATGCTGACACCAGAAAATCTCGATGATGAGTGATTTGGAGAATCTGAGGAGAAACTCAGCTTAACCTTAAATTCATTTCAGAATAGGGTAGCAGTGTTGAAGAAAATTCAGTATTTCAAATAGTATATTGGATAGATTCTGTGCAGAAAAAAACCACCACAACTCCTTTAAATAAAAACTGTTTTTCCCTCCTAGTTCTCTTATATCTGCTTGTATACATTTGCTGTGTTTCCTTTGGTAAAACATTTCTTTGAAGTCATATCAGTTTATTTTAACTATGAAATATTTATTTCTATGGGAAATAATTATATACTTATTTTATTACACACACAAGTTTACTTTAAAGAAGGCTGTGTGACCTGTTGGTGTAAGGTGATGGACATTTTTATAAGTGCCTAGATAATTAAAGTAAATCATGGACATAAAACCAGGATCACTATCGAAACAACTGTGATCCTTCCTAATTGTTGCCTTAGCAAAGCTCTCACTCTGTCTGTCTCTTCTTTTGATTACAAAGTGAACTTTTTACTTATTTGTCTTTCATTCCACACATTCTACAGCAGCAAAAATACTCTACCCCTGCATAAGAGCTAATCAATTAGGAATAAGTAAACGATAAAATATATCTAGAGGCAAACAATCCAGAGGAAAAAAAAAAAAAGCCTGCCCCTTTCCCCATGCAATTTGATTTGCTGAACATCTGAAAACATTTCTACTCACAAGTCTGCTACAGCAATTTGAATCCTTTTTATCTTCCAAAGAGCAGCTGTGCAAGGTTTTGTTTTGTGCAAATTCAGCATAAAAATGAGAAATTAGTTATCCACCTATAAATATTTTTCTGCATTTGATGAACAGTAAATTCTTTCAATAGTTGTCCTAAGGATGAAGCAATATGGCCGGAAATATATTGAAGTATTGTGGTTCTGCAGTACTATTAAATGGAAATAGGGAGTTAAGTTTTTGCTTTTCCTCTGGGCAAGGAATGTTGTTCGTCTCCAGCTTAATTTTACTGATCTTTGTTTGGCCAAAACTGAAAATTCATTGATTTTAGCCAGACTGAAATAATGTRGTTGTTTTGCAGTGATGATGTTTCACGTAGTGCTCAATAATGAATATCTGACTGCATATTAAACACACAGCAAGGTAGTTGAGGCCTTCATGCTAAAGAAGGATACCTAGGACATGGAAGTTTCCTCATAAACTTCTACATAAATGGAGCTCTTCTGGAATGTAATTTCTACTAAAATAGGCAAAAAAAATCCTCCAAGCAAAAATCTGTTTTATATAGACATATAGAGATAGATACACATGTACTCTCACACAGATATACATATGTATGGTATAGGTATGTACAAACCTATGTTAAGAAAGTCCAGAGAAAGACTATATAGATAGTTAGAAATCACAGGTATATGTTAAACAAGATTTATTTAAAAATATGTTCTGTACTTACCACAGAGCATATTAAAAGGACTTTTAGGGCTGTGAGCATGCACATCCTTGCTATGCCGCAGGTGTACAGGCAACACCTTCCTTAACACCTATCAGAAGAATAATTAATGTGTCTCTGCAAAAACAAAGGCAAAAGAGTGGACAAACCGGCAAATTATTTAATAGCAAGGAGAAATACCTCTTCTCAACATTCATACCATACCCCTTAAGTGAAAAAGGAAGGCTAAGAACATAGAAGTAAATTGATTTCAGTAGTTTTGAGAAACAAAAAGCCATTATCTTATCTTTGGAATGGTAGTCAAAGAAAAATGTTCACTAGAATTCAAGGGCAATACATAAAATCCATTTTAATGCATCAAAATATATTAACTGTATTTTTTCTTCTTCTACAGTAAGATAATTCATTGATTTGCAGTAGGGATTCCCACTTCTTCATCTATAATGGAGAATCTCTACCTCATTAAAAAGTAAAATGTGCTCAATCACTGTACTTTTGACCAAGATGTATTTTCTGTCCCAGACAGTTTCAGGTTATGGTTTTAATCTCAAAAGAAAAAAGGTAAACCAAAGGCAAAGCAACAAAACCCACGCTGAAGTGAAATCTAGAGGAAGCTGCTGGGGATGGGGGGTTAGTTCTTTTTGTTTTTTGATTTGGTTTTTTTTTTTGGTCTGTTTGGTTTTGGGTTTTTTGGTTTGTTTTTAATAACCACATCTGTATCTCTTCTCTCTCTATGTCCTGACTAGAGGCATATCTTTCTGCTTTGGAGCAGCAGATTCATGAATCCAATGAAAAGACACAGAGTAACATCTGAAAAAATGTCAGAAGTGAAATACAATAAATAAAAACTTAACCAAACTCCCCATTTCTCTCTCTGGATACTGTTGTTCCTAACCCTTAGCTACATGGCAAAATCCTTCATAGCCGCTCCTTTACAGTCCCTCCCCACCAGGGAAAGAAAATGAATGGAAAAGCTCATGGATGAAGGTAAAGAAAGGAAGATCGCTTACCAATCACTGTCACAAGAAAAAAAACCAAAACAACATGGCTTGAGGAAAATTAATTTATTTCCAATTTAAACAGAATTGGATGGTGATAATCAAAGATGAAAACCAAAACACCTTGCTCCCACACCAACCCTTCTTCCCAGGCTCAACTTCATACCTTCATTCCTTTCACCTCAAGTGGCACAGGGGTATGAGGAAAGGGGGTTGTGGTCAGCCCATAACAGCTCCTTTCCAACATTCCTCACAGGTTTTTTCCTCCTCCAGCACGGATCCTTCCATAACCTGAAGTTCTTTAGGACTAAACTACTCCGGCATGGAGTCCTCTACACAGGCCACATTTCTTTCAGGACATTACCTCCTGCTCCTTTGTGGGCTCTTCCATGTTTTTTGAGGGAATCACTGCTCTGATGCCAGGAGCAGCTCCTCCCTCTCCTTCTTCACTGACTCTGGTGCCTGGAGGGCTGTCTCTTGCTTTTTTCCCCCCTGTTCTTCAGTCTGTCTGGCTTTTTTTTCTGCTTTTTAAATACATTCCCTGAGGCATCACCTGAGGGGCTGAGCAGTGCCTGTGGTGAACCCATGGAACTGACAGGACCCATCCATGTCAGGCAGGGGCAGCCCCAGCTGCACGTCACAGAGACCACCCTGAGCCACCAAACCTTGAGCCATTACAGACAGAAGCACCTTGCGTTGGAAGAGCACAATGTTTAGGGGGCAGGTTCCCCACCCCACCCCAGCTTTAAATCTGTGTTTTCTGCTTTTCTGTGTGACAACCAACACTATGTGTTCCTGAGTGGTCGATAACAGTGGAACAACCTTGGAAGTGATGCCAGACGGGCGACTGCCATCACTGCCTCCCTGTAATGCCTACCAAAATCAATGATACTCTTAAAACTCCTGCTATTCTTGACTAGCATACCAGCTAGATGTTCCCAAGGACTTCACAAACTGATACGATTTCTCAACACCTTACAGAAAATATTACTGTACTATTAAGGAAAAAATATTTTAGGAATTTATTTGTATTTGTTAGTTATCTACACCCTAGTATCAGAAAGGGCTCCATTTTCTTCTGGTTTCGGAACTGATGGTCATGTCTAATAAACCAGCATACTGTAATTTGGTTTTTTTTCCCACTGGCACAGTTGGATAATATTCATTTCAAACTTGAAACGGATTCGTCCCAGCTGCCATGAAACCATTTACGCTTTAAAGAACAGTGAGATTTTCCAAATTGCTTGGAACTTGTTCAGGTGGATGGCAGAGAGATGTCACTGCAGGTAGCAAACCCATTCTGCTCAATACAAAGGCCAGGACTCTACATTTATTGGTTTTATAATTCATAATAAAATTATAATTCACAGAGATACTGAGCTAGAGAAGTAAATAAACCTTCCCGTGTCTGTGCAGGCTTCTCTGTGGATTGCATCCGAGGACCCTTGGATCACACTCAAGGCCTTACCTTGGATGTTTATGCATAGGCATTTCTAAGGCACTCAACCCTCTAGTACCATAGTCCTTTGAGAACATAAGAGGAAAAGCTTTACAATATGCTTCAAAATAAAAGAAGGGTCAKTACACCTTTTTACAGGTAGAAATATCGAGTCTATACTCAAAGAGTACTCAAAAGTGCAAGGACCTCTTTGCTTATTCATGTGAGAAATATAATTTATGATTGATCTTAAGGAGAAAGGTAATTAACTGGGGGGGTAGTTGGGGGAGGGCTGGAAATCAGCTTTCAATTTGTTAGAGGAGTCCACTTGTCTTGGAGCATGGATAGAACATTGTCAGGGTACACACTCATGCACACACAGGGCATTGAAGCACCCAGAGCAACAAACACCACACAGCTTCCCTTCTGTAACCCAAGAGCAGCCCCATCTGTGGCCACAGTGCAGAAATGATCGTGACTGAGAAAGAGGTGTGACAGGGCTGAAGAGGAAACTGCATTTATGTCCAGGACCTAACCAGAGCAGTGGATGCCAAGGACGGTCTTGCAGGACGTGTCATATCTTCTGAAGTTCTGCAATGCTCAGGCAGAAACTGCTTGCACTATGAACCTCTGCCGTGAAGAGGATCATTAAGAGACTGGAGCTCACCTTATTTTACCTTTCTTAGGTATTACGAAAATTTCCATTATTCAATTCTTACGTTAGTTATGTCAACAAACTCCCGTTACTTTAAAACCCAGAGATGGAGTACCCTTATCCTATATTTAATCTTATTGTCAAAATCTGTATATCTCTATCAGAGTGCCTTAACTGTACAATTACTGGTTGTTCGTGGGTTTCTTATTTAATGCTTTTTGAAAGAGTGAGAAAGTCACAGATGGTGGCCAGGATTAAATATCTGGCTGCAAATCTCAAATTGTAAGAAACATCTCTGCTTCATATAAGTGATTTGACACTTAAGTACTGTCCTTTTTTTTTTCCTGATTTTAACTGTCTAATTTAAGTCTCTTAGGATCATTTCATTTTGTGCTTCATTTTTTCTTAGTCTTTCCAGATGTTAAGACTATTGCAGTTTAATTGAGATGCTGAGTGTGAAAGAACAGTGCATTACCCACAAGTTTTTTAATTATGGAAATTGAAGGACATTTCCAAGGTCATGTAAAACAAGAAAAGCTTTAAACAGTTCATCAGATTTACCCTTTTTCAGTCTACCACAAGCCTGTGCTGCTACATGTTATACTTAGGCTTAATCACAGAACAGGCAGCAGTATCTTATTATTTTTATACATTTAAACAGATGACCAAAGGCTAGTGTTTGATTACAACACAAAAAAGGAAACACTTTTGTATGTGTATTTGATTTCAATAGAGAAGAACAAAAATCCAAACCTGAGATTCTTATGATAAACACAAGAGTCTTTCAAAAGCTTCTCCGGGTCAACGAACCTAAGATATTTCATATTTGTTTTGAGTATAGCTGAAGACTTGAAAGCCCCTCTGCACATTACTTTCCTGTCATCCCTTCTACATCTGTCTCTCACCATATACTTGTCTATTTGAGTTTTTATGTTGTCTCTGTTTCTAGGTTAAACAGAGCAGAAGTGAAGGAACAGTCTGAGAGTTTTTTAGCTGCTAAGAACAGTTCAGGAGGTGACTGAAGATTTAGTATACTCTGGTGCAAAAAAGGTAAAAAATAAAATCACACACGCTATGAAGCTCCTAAAAAAAAGAGGACCCGGGCAACAGAGGAAGTCAGCATATAGCTAAACAACTGAAAATAATCTTCTGTCTCTGAACATGCAGTCAGTACAACACGTTACTTGTCTGTAACTGTAAAGCAAATATTTCTGCTTTCAATTGTTACTCCTCTCTTGCAATAMACAGTAGCAGAAACAAGGAACAAACCTTCATACTTTATCTATGGGGCCTTTATCTGGATAACAGATGCCACTGTGCTTAAGTGACTTCCAGACCGACTCCTGAGTCTTTTGTCTTTTTATCTCAGAAAAAATTAGTCCAATTATTTATTTTCTTAGGAAGGTCATTTTTGGTACAAGTTTTCAGCTAAAAAAAAACCAAAAATACCCAAACAAACAAAAAAACAGCTACCAAAAAATTAATTTAAAACAACCCAACAATATGCCTTAGGAATCACTCTAGAAGAGGAGATATTTTAGACCAAGGAACTGGTTTTTTTTTCGTGTGTACGACAATTACTTTACCTTTTAAGAAAAAAAGTTCTTTGGCAGAAGAAACATGTTGGCTTGTGTGAATTTCAATACAGATTATTTTAAGGTCCCTTTTGTTAACCTAATTACATATTAAGTATTCTTATAGAACTGTTCACAAGTAACTGGAGAAGTCAGTGTGAATGTGTGAAAACAGGATCAGGCTGTTGGGCCCTGACAGACCCACAAAAAGGTTATGCAAAAGTTAGTTATGCAAATGAAATTAAAACAAAAGCAGACACCAGAGATTGTGTTATCAATACAAAATTATGACGTTATATTTTTTACTGATGATTTTGAGCCAGAAGAAACAAACTCATGGCTTCAAGAAATAACAGCTGGCCTTGCATCTTAAGTATTAGGACTAAAAATTTAATATAGGTTATGTCAGTGTTTAGTTACTTCGAAACAGGAAAGGATTTTTTTCACTCAGTAATGGGCTTTTGGAAAGGTACTAAGTAAATAAAATTAAAATAGAAAAATATTGTCTTGTTCTTAAGGAAATGGACTTTTTTCATAAGAAGCTCATGAGAGGAAGCTAGGAGTCAGAATTTAATCTTTAACACTAGACAACCATGAAACCATGTTATCATTTATGTAAATATGCTGTGCTGAGGTCAGTCTCTGTGTACCTTAACACTTTGCCATGAGTTCCAATACAGGGCTTTCAGAGATCAAAAGGCCCAAGGCCCTTTGTTTGACAAAAAACCATCACAGTGGAGCAGCACAGGCATTTGTTGAGAGAACCTGGCTTAATAACCACAAAAGATGAAATCAAAACCTGTGTAAAACTAAGACAGAAAGAATCCCAGTTGAGCTCATTTTCCACTGAGAAGGCGTTTACACAGCCTGCCTAAAGGGCAGGAACAGGTAGCAAAGCACACCAGAGTTCTCCAGAGTAAGCAAAAGGAGATGCTGCTTGATGATACTGTCAGATCATAACAGGCTGGTACATGGATCACTGTAAACTGGAACAGAGCACACCTAAGAATAATTTTGGGTATCACTCCTCTGTGGAGGTCCCAGTTGACAAAGTCTCACTACACAACTGATAGTTTCACACCGGGAGTTTTAAAACTGGTGTAATTGCCACATGAGCTGAATTATTATAATCAGTTCAGAGCTAGTCTCAGTCTCATATAAGAAATCTCAGGTAACTTTAAAATTAGGTTTTGATAATGATGAAAAAAAACCCCAAGTCAAATGCTTTTGTGGCATCTATGGAGGCTTACAGGGTCCACAAGAGGAATTAACAAACATTACTTGAGGTGTTACTAAAATCAGTTTCAAAGCACTTCTAAAAAATGACATCTTAAAAAAATGTTTTGCAGTTTTAGAGCAAAACTTATACAATTAATCTCAGCTAACTTTAGGGTTCTATAAAACCTATTATGGACACTAAGGTAGTCATTTTGTATTTTCTTTGTGGCGAAATGGTAAGAAATAGCTGCTTTCAAGATGCAATTAATTTAGCTTCTTTTAGATATCTGCTTCAGGATGCAAATAATTATCTTAGTGATACTGATTAGAACTCTGCTGATTACAACAGATACTTGGAATGATTAGCTTAGAGACAGATACCGCCAGAGATTAAGATATGTAACAAACCTTATGAGAAGGCAAAAGAAGGATTTTGAATCTCAGCCAGAACGATTCAAATTCAAATTTGTTGCATGGAATGAAAACTCCGACTCTTCCTCATCTGGCTGGGACCACATGTCCATATGCTGTCTTCCTTGGAGGATGCTTGAGAAGGAGGAGGGGTAGCTGTGGCTGCAGGGGGCTGTGAGACAGGCTGGGGGCAAGGCCCTGAGCCAGGTGCTCCATGTGGGAGCTGGCATTCCTACAGCGAATGTGGCAATTGGACCCTGCCCTTGAACAACTTTTTGTGCCAGTACACAGCTGGTTAAAAGAGAATGGCTGCTCATTCCTTTATTTTCAGGACACATTTACAGATCCCAGCCCAGCGTCATTTCTCACTCATGGGGTACTTTCCAGAGCTCAGAAATCAGTTTGCTAATAGTACGGAATGACTATAAGTTAGACACGTCTGAATTCTTCCTCAGATTTGTCCCAGAGTTCTAGGTCTAGTAATGTCATCCAGATATATATCAACACATAGATGCAAAATTTTTAGAGATGGATATTTACTCAATAAACAAGTCTAAAGAATCAAAGTCTAAGATATGAAGGTCAGATCCTACTGAAAATTAAACTACTTCACCTTAGCCAGACTTTGCTCCCAGTCTACAACATGCAGATATGACAACTTTGGTTTTGTTTACACCACAAGATTTTGTCCTTTTAATTTATTATCCAAAACTGATTAGATATAATAATTCTGAGTGAAAATCTTAGTGCTCCTATGAAAGTATATTTCATATCACATAGCATGTGCAGGATTAATCTTCCAGCATTAATATAATCAAGTTTGTATTAGCACACTATTTACTGGTAATTGACACCTAATAAACACCTAAGTAAAAATCAAGTCTATTTTTATTTTCTAAGGCGTTCCACTTAATGTGTAACTGGTTCTAATTTTAGTGGTCATAGTGAGTTTCTCAATTTTAGTAGGTATTTTTACTGGTTAATACTTTAGTTCCTATCTCTGCATTGTAAAAAAGCCATATCAGTTATGATGTTAAATGATGTAAAGTTATTCCATCATTGATATGAACTTACAGCATATTTCATTCGTGATGTCTTTTCTAGCTTTAAGTGCATCATTTTTAGGTGAGTGGTTACTGGGTAATCATCGTTTCTCTGATATTTTTCAAGCAAGCAGAGAAGTTTCTAAAGCAGTTTCAGAAGGAAGAAATGAGGTTTCTTGGCAGAGGCAATATCTTTTATTAGACCAACTGATATAATGGGGAACAATCAAGCAAACTTTCTAGCACTCAGTCATGTAATCAATTCTTTTTGAAAAACCTATATGAGCACAAAAGAAGAGTAGAATTTGAAATCTTATTTTAACACTTCATGTGTGGAATAGAAGGAATGTATTTTTGAAACAAAGCAATTTTAAAAGATGTATCTTCAATTTGTAGATTTAAATATTTATAAATAATATTTTTTTTTAAATAAGGCATTACTTTCTGTTAGTGTACTTCCAGTAACATCATGGGACATATCCAGATTTTAGTCCTAAAAAAATTACTTTTTCTAGGTATTTCCTGTATCTTATACACCTTATAAAAAGCACAAGACATTTCATCTGCATGTAGAAACAAATTTCAGCATCATCAAAAACAGAGAGGAAAAGAAACATATACAGGCATCTGTGCACACATAATGGCTGTTAATAATTTTCTATAAATTTTTATATACATAATTATGGGCATTTGGTTCAGTAATGCTTCACCCTTCAGCATTAAACCATTCACGCTGTACAGAAAACAAAATATTTTTAACAAGGGAAAAAACCAACTCTATGCAAGTAATATGGGAGACTACAAGAATTCAAGGGTGATACATAATGCTACAATGAATGTAAAAATGAAATAAACTCAGAATTAAGGTAGGATAAATGTGCTGACATTAGCTTCAACATTAGGAGGTCTTCAAACAGCTTACAATTAACTTTGTACATCCTAGCCATATGATTTTCTGGTGATTTAAAATTTATAGAGATTGAAGTTACTACTTTTCTCTTATTAAGTGTGAATGATATATTCCTCTCCTCACCACAAGAACAAAAAGTCTCAAAGAAGAGCAATGGAGCAGGTGAAGGGACTAGAGAAAAAGTCTTTCTTATGAAGAGCAGCCGAGGAGCTGGGGATGTTTAACCTGGGGAAAAGAAGGTTCAGGAGAGACCTTATCAAGCTCTACAACTCCGTGAAAGCAGGGTGTAGCCAGTCGAGAATTGGTCTCTTCTCAGAGGTAACAAATAAGTTGTGCCAGGGCAGGTTTAGATTAGTTATTAGGAAAAATTTCTTCACTTAAAGGGTTGTCAAGCAACAGTCTGCCCAGGGAAGTGGTGGAGTCACCACCCCAGAGGTATTTAAAAGATGTGTAGATGTGGCGCTTGGGGACATGGTTTAGTGGTGGGCTTGGCAGTGCTGAGTTACTTGCTGGAGTCAATGATCTTAGAGGTCTTTTCCAACCTGAGTGATTCTAGGAGTCTAGGATTCCACGAAATAAACCAAAGGCTGCTAAACATAGGGAGCTACCTATAGCTTAGTGGGTCCCTGAACTTCCCTTCTCTGGAGGATGGAAGGAACAAGCGCTACCAGCTTCTCTTGTTTATTCTTTCCTAAGCATTTGCTGTAGTCTGCTTTTAGACACAGGACAAAAAGACAGTTTCATGTTCTTATATTTTGACCTTAGAAACTTTAAGTGCTTTAATTTAGTGCTTTGAGTGCTCTGTAGAAGTCAACACACACACTTTTATGTATATAATATATATATATATATATATGTATACATACATATATATATACACACTGGAGATATTAAAAAGGTTAAGACTGAAGATACTAAAAGCTCAAATCTATTTCCTATACTTGGGAAACAACACTGGAATGCCAATTAAAAAATAAATGCTCACTGTTTATCTCACTTTATATTCAAAATACAAGTTTAAAAAAGGGCAAATTAAATAAATCAAATACAAGTAGAATAAGGAACTGTCTGTCATCAATACTCTCTGCAGTATGGAGTAAACTGCAAAAAATAGCACTCTCAGCTGTAAAAACAGCTAAAAGGCTAGTGAGCCCACCAGACTTTGGGGGCAAAATCCCTTACCTTCAATCCTGCATGAAAAAAAGAGTCTGTCCCTTCATGTTCTATTAAAACTCGGGTCATTTTAATTGATCTTTTTGTACAAAAGTTCTCAATAATAAAATGCAATGAACCGCTTCTGAGAATTCTGACTGCAACACAAACATCAGGGAACACAAACTGATCTATGCTCATTTAGGAAAATATAAGAGTATATTGATGCAACTAGAGAGTAGTTTAGTGCTGCTAATAATGAAAAGCCAAAATTAAAGCAGTAGACAGAAAATTAAAGGTATGGGGAGTTAAATTTGCAAACGTAACATAAATGGAAGAAAGTTAGCATATAATTAGAGTTTCTAATTTCTCTTTAAATGTCTCTCAGGTTGCATACCAGGCAATTAGATTTCATTGGGCTTCAATTTACTGTTGGGAACAGTTGAAAGTGTAAGACTTTGGAGTAGTAAAGGGAATTATGTTTTTTTAATTAATATGCTGAAAGTTACTGTAATGTGAACACAGATTTCAAGCTACAAAGAAAATTATGTTAGCCTTTTCTAGAAGAAATATTTTTCATATATCTTAGTTCCTTTGTAGTACAGTTCTGTAAAACAATATAGCAATATTTTAAAATGCTGAATAAAAATTCTAAAAACAAAACAAAACAAAATAATCCCAAAACAATAACAAACAAGAAAAAAAATCCCAAACAAACAGCATAATTTTACCATTAAATAGCACTGAAAAACCAGAAAATGCACCAATATTTTTTCTCCACTACTTCATGGCAGTCTTCCATAGCCAGACTGGTATGGCAATCCTCGGAAACTTAATCAGTAGTTATAACTACTAAATTACAAATTAAACAAAATTTTGTTTCCTATCACCAGTAAAAGTAGTTTCATGTGAAAAATGGGCATCAGTTGCATAGTGCCCAGGAAGGACTGAAGTAACCATTCAAGAGTTTGGCTTCTTCTATCCTTAAGGCTCATTGCAGAATTTAGAATCCATGAAATTATCCTTGTTTTCAAGAAAAGAATAAAAGTATCCAAGGAGAGTTTAGGGCTTTCATCCATACCAAACACATTAAAGTGTTTGTTATTATTTATATTAGAGTTATTAACTAGGGAATAACATCACTTACACATAGATGTAATTCTTGGGAACAGGTCATCTGGAGACAGAAAGGGAACTAGTGTCAACTCTGAACAATCCACATTCCAAAGTTCAGTTCCCAGCACTCACATTGTTAAAGTTAATACTAGTGTTCAACAACTAAATTTGTCTTTCTAGCAAAAAATAAATTGTTATTAAATTGTTCTGCTTTGCCTTTTTTTTTTTTCCTGAAGAGAAGCAACAAATCCTTAACCTTTTTATCTAAAAATCAAATTTCATAGCTTACTTGAGACACTGTGGCTTCCCTGCAAATCATCAGATAAGGTATTAGAGAGCTGGTCTGAGAAATAGAGCTTTTAGCCCAGTGAATATTGTTCAAATATCAAAATTGTATAGGAATAACACATCCATTTACTTAGCAATTTTCTCATCTGAAATGTAATGACTTGAGAAACAATGTATATATATCTTTCTATATCATTATAGTATAAAAATTCAGGATTACAGCTTTGAGAAATGCTACAAGAAAACTTCCATAGCACCATTTTTAAAAATAGAATCCTAAAGGAGGTATAGGAGAGGAAAGCTGGGGAAGAGGTTTTTTATTTATCTCTTCCATAATACAGTTACTGTATACCTTTCTGTAAATGAGGGATTTGGCACCTGTAAATACATGGGCTCAGTGGGAAATTCTGAATTTTTAAATCCATTAAAAAAAAAAAAAGACTGTATATTTTTAGGTGCCCTAAGCAGTCAGCAACTTCCTTTACAGCCCTCAAATTGTACGCTTTCCTAAATATATGCAAATTAAGCACTTGTAAATTGTAAACAAATATGTCATACTCTTATAGCTCATTTACTGAGCAGAATTACTGTAAATCAGTAAAAAAAAAAAAAAGATATTTCTGATCACTCCATCCCTGAGTTCTTATAAATTAAGCTAAGGAACACTTACATACTCTAAGGAGGTCAGTATGATAGACACTGTCAACGAATGCCCACCAGGATCAACTCCAGGCAAAATAAAGTTAAAACTGCCATTTCCTTCTAAAATCAAGCCTGACTAGACAGAGAAACCTCATGGCTACTGCCTGTATGTTTGAGTTCCAGTATTCATCTTATTTCTAAGATGAAGACCCTTACTGAAGGGTATGGGCTGATTACTAAGAGAGAAGGAATAAGCTGATTCCCTCCAAGTTATTCTACTGTGTGAAAATTAATTCAAGCTTCAGTGGGTGAAAGTGAGAGTATAAACAAAACTGGTCATGGAATTTCTCTGTTGAGGTGGGAGGAAAAATTGTCTTTAGGTCCCTGAAACACTGAAGATTTTGTATTTTACCCAGTGACTTAGAGTGTTTACAGCAGAAATTGTACAATGATGAGAATTTTACCTAGATTTCCATTATATTAAAATGCAAACATATAGTTAAAAATAGAATTGCTCTGAACTTTTCGCACAGAAATTGGAAATGAGCTGCAGCCATTCCTTAGATCTATCATTTGTTGTCTCCTTCACCTGCAAATGCATATGGCCAGTGTTTCAGTTCTAACCCAATCCTGAACAGTTAATAATTGGTAATACATGGTGTAACAAAACTTACATAGAAGAGACATGTAAAGAGCAGAGATCTTAGAGGAGAAATGTAATAATTTAACTGTGTGATGCAGCTTCAACTGTTAAACTTCTACCATTTACAGCTCTGTAGTTTTGGCAGAAATCTTTATTTCATACATCTTTTTGTTTACTGCATTTATTGCGTGGTATTTTCTAGGTGCATTTTCTGACAGAGAGCAGTAAGCATTCCCTAGAAAAGGATTTCTTGCATCATACCATCAACATGAAATTGAGGCAATCTTCAATGTATACTGGAGGACAAAATCCCAGTGTCTGGGTACATCCAACAGAAACACTGGGACAAGCATCCTCGCTAGAGCGTGCCTTGTATGTCTTTCAAACTATGGGATAGGCCTGGAAAAGACCCCAAACCATTTGTATCTTTCACGTTGTAACCTCAGTACTGAGTAAGAGTGGTTGCCTGTCTAATTGTGGCATGGAGTTAAGATGTATATAGAATCATGTAATCATTTACCTTAGAAAAGATATTTAAGATCACTGAGTCCAACCATAAACCTCACTGCCAAGCCCACAATTGAACTGTGTCCCTGAGTGCCATATCTGCACATAACAGACCAAAACACATGGACCCCAGTCTGGGGACCAACCACAATACTCCTGAGTCCTGAATTTAGATAGGTGCAAAATAAACTCCAAGTGAACTCTGCTGACGGTTCCCTTCCAGTTAGTAATGCTATAATCTAATTGTTATAGCTTACTTCCAAATGTATTCCATTTCTTCTTACACTGTGAATTGTGCCAAGCTCAATTCAACAGATTATATGAACCTCAAAATAAGGATGTATAAAATCTCCAATGAGGTCAAATGGTTTGAAAAGGAAGTGTTTCAGCTGCTCTTCTCACATAGAAATTCTCAGCAGTAGTTTTCTCTTTTATTGCCAGTTTATGTCAAAGGCATATGGTTTAGAAGACTCTCCCTTAGGTATACTTTTGCTTTCAATAAGAATTAGCACAGCATTTCTTCTCCAAGCCCTTTCAAGGTTTTGATGTCTTAGCTGAGATGCAGCATTCTTTCATCTTGATATTCAGTAAAGGAAAGCATGTTTTTATTTATTTCTTGACTTAAATATATTTAGAAATAGCTTAGTTTAATGCAATTAGTTGTCATCTCTGTCTTGACATTCATAATTCAAAGGTCATATTCTCCCAGATGTAATGGCATGTATATTTTTAAAATTAAAAAATAATTAACAAAATAACCTCCTCTCTTTTGAGATTATCAGTTGCAGATATAGTTTGCATTTTAAAATGCATAAATGATGCAAGAGTAAACTTAGTTCCTCCAGCAGGTTCAGTCAGCATAACCGGCTGAAAAGCTGTATTTTTCATCATTTGAATTTCAGTCACGAAGTCCCAGTAGAGTTGAAATGAGGAAATTTATAACCCACCTTAGCTAATGGATGTAAATCTGTCTTAGAACTTTACATCACTCTGTGTATAGTTCAACTCTTTCAACATCATCAGAATCTGTTCCTAATATGGAGTCTGCAACAAGGTAGGAAATAGAACTCTGTGGAAGGTCTGATTCCACTGTCATGTCCAACTCCAGATCATTGGTGAGTTCCCAGAGCTGTGATAACTGCAGCAAATGTCCAGAACACATAGGAGTTTACAGCACCTGGTTCTTTTGCATAATTTTTTTCTAAACAGTTAGCAGGCTACCTACCTAATTATGAAAAAAAAAGGCTATCCTGAGTTGATCAACTTTAACATAATCTACAATTGCATAGTACTGTTGTCTGGATACTATAGTTAATCAGAGCATAATAATTTGTTTATGACACGGAAATTCACTGTTTTCCAGTGTTTCATGATTTTAAGGAACTGTGAAGATTATAATCAAAAATGTTCATGATAGACTGCTGAAATTCATTTTAGAGGCATATACATGCCTCTCATTCTCATGGTTATGAGAAAAGAAAACATGATACTCAGTATTTTAGTCAAATTAGATGTTGGGATATCTCATTATGGACATATAATGATTGTCTTCCAATTTAAAGACATTTTATAATTATAAATGTTGCATTTGGCACTAAAAGTATTTTCTTCTCTTGTTCATTATGCACAAAAAATGAAATCCTTTTCTGCTATTTCAATTTCTTATACTTTAAAGATCTAAAGTGTTTAAAAAGTAAAGATCTTATATTTCAAATATTTTATGTACATTCCTGAGGAKTCCTTGTAAAAGAGGTTAAAATGTGGAGCTAGAATTTTTCATGCCAAGTTTGAGAAGTAATTTAGCAAACACATTTGAAGTTTCAGCTTGTAGCTAGTTCACATAATTTTCTCCTAATATAGATTCATTCCTCCTTTTAACATAAATTCAATATTCTTATGAGAAGAGCCCTATTAAGGACTCCTTTCACTTCAGTCTAATTTTCAGTAACTCAAGAAATATTCACCAGTGTTGTCACTGCAAGGCACCAAATCCAGCTGAAAATGAGTGAATGAGCACCATTCAGGGAGAACTTCAGTCTCCTACCTTACATAGAGGTTTATCAATTTGTTCCATATTTTATTGGCCTCCATTTCCCAGTATAGCATTCCATCTGTGTTTAATCGAAAAATTAAATTACCATTTTAATAGATTGAGATATTATATCTGAGAGTCTGCAAAGACAAAGGCAAAGAAGAGCTCTTCTAGATCCATTTTAGATCTATGCAACTGATTTTGGATCATTAAAAAGTGAAGGAACTAATTACAGTCAGCGGAATCAGTACATAGAAATTTATGAAAATGCAATGAAACATTCAGGGTAAATAGAAAGCTGAGTAAATAATTGATTACACACCATAAACTATTAGTTGGAACCTTGCAGATCTACTTTCATGAATCAAATACTTTGGGAAAATAAGATTATCATTTCCAGTTTTCATTATAAATCACTCATAACAAAAAAAAAATCTCAAATTAAGGTCAAACTACTATTACTTCATGAAATATAATAACTTTCCCTTAATAACCATCACTTGTAACTATATACAATAGACATAGTCATTTAAAAGACACACTATCATAAAAAATGCCTTAAAAAAATCTAAACAGAAAAGCAGAGAAAAATCAGAAATCCTCTATCAAGGCATCTTACCTGCCTCCATCATAACAATAGATCTGTTGCATGTACAGATGAAGAACCAGAAAATATAATACACGAGAGACGAACAGGCCTGGAAATTAGGAGAAAAGACAAAACCCTACATTTACCACACAACCACTTGCATGAGTCTAAGATAACATTTTGCATTTTCTGGCCTAGCTGTACCTCTTTCAGTCTTAACAACATTATTTTTGTGACCAAAACCATTTATTTTTGTTATTTTGAATTTTACATTTAAATTAAATGGTGGAAACTGTTCATAGGAATCAAAGGATCAGCCTTTAGCAGAGCTTGTCCATGATCTCAGTGAAAATTCAGCAGTTCCTTAGAGGCAACACTGACACAGGAAGTAAGATGAAGTCCTCACATTCTTATTCCCTTCTCCCATGACACGCCTCTGTCTTGACAGCAAATACAAAAATACCTTCCTCAATTCCTTCTTCATTTCTTCTCTTCCATAAATGATTTCTGACTGTGATGATGAATGTTTATACAACGAAGAGAATATGACCACAGGTATTTCTTCACATGGATTTTTGATCATTAAGACATATTTTATCAACAATTTCTGTGCTTCTCCCTGTGATTCAATTCACTTTCGGGACATGCAGAGTGCCCTAGGTCCTCTACCCTGTGTATTCCTGATCTGTCAGCACTAGATAACAAATGCATTCATGTGAGTGGCACTGATACCCGTTGGCATAATTCCAAATAATTTTAGGTTCTCAAATTCTCATCACACTGACTGATCTTTGGACATTCAGTTTTTGCATGAGTGGCTATTTTCAGCAGCACATCAAGAAGACTGACAGCCTTACTGCTTGTCATCGTGCAGTACAGTAGCTGACTGCCCCTGGATAAGGTGACCGGAGGCTTCCCAGTTTGACTTAGCTAGTGTCTGGTCCTGTTTGCTTTTTCAGGATTTTCCTACTGCCATGATAGGGTTTAGTGGGATACAAAAATGTCCTTGGTTTTATTTTCCCTCAGCCAGTGTGTGTCACGCTGTTTTATTGACTTAAATCTTGTCGTATCTGTACAAACTTCTCTCCATACATTTGTAGCTCTGATCTCAGTAGTTAATCTCATCTGCAGATTTTTCCTGTAAACTCAAATTATTTTGTGTTACTAATTCCAATTTACAACAGTGCAAGGAGACCAGAATCAGACTTTATGTTGTAATGAACTGCAGAATCAAAAAAAAAAAAAACCACATCAAAAGTTATCTGGATAAGAAAAGAAAAATAATAAACAAAAGGGGTTTATGCATATTATTTGTAATGATCACCTCTTCTGAAGCTGAACAGCTGAAGCTGAGCAATATTGTGTACATGGATTTCAAGAGCACATTTATTGTTAGAGTAGAAAATAGAAAGTTCAAGATGACAGATTAACTGTAAAGCCCACAGCTTGTATATCACCTGCTCTGTCTTCCCAGTTTTTTCCCTCTCTCTCAACCATGCAGCTGGAGGATGAAATTCTACCTTTAGCCTGGAAATACTCACCTTTTTCTCCTTGATTTTTACTTGAGACTGAGTCAGTGCATGTTTAAATTTCTAAGGACCTCCTCATAGCAAAGAAAGAAGGTAGAAAACCCAATTACTGTTGTTCTTGCAACTGTGTTCTTTTTATTTGTTTTCATAGGACCTATTTGAAATGCCTTTTTCTTTATTGTCAATTTCTATTCTTTCATTTTTAAATTTAAGGAAGTATTTTACATCTCTAATCTTTCAAAATGACAAGACTTTGACAGTAATTGCTAAGACTATATGATTCACCACATTTAACTCTGTTTCCCAAGTACTCAAAATAAGATTTTGCATAAGCTATTTTCAACTCTGAGTGGTCAGTGAAGAGACAGTGCAATCAAGATTTTTTAGAATATGCAGCCTACACAGCCAGATTTTCTGATACTTTTTCATTGTACAGGGAGCAGCTCAAGGATGCTGCCTAAATAAAGTACACTTTTGCAGCATTCCTGAGGCAATGCTGTCTCAAAGTAGCCTGAATACCTTAACATGTACATTAATCTGTTATAATCAGAACTATAACCAGAAAAGTAACCAAGTTTGCCCTTTTTATCACCTTCCCCCAACTTCTTTGGCAAGAGGGATAGTACACAGCACATTAATCCATGCATTGTTTCTGTGCCATTCCTACATGGGAAACATTTCTGTTGAAATGTTTACACAGCTTTTCGAGCAAAGGCCATTTTTGATTTAATGCCATAGGAACTTATTTTACTTTCACTTAACCCTGGGTGTGTTATATAAAAATAAAACGTTTATTGTATACAAGCCTGATAAAACTAGGATAGGAATCCTTGTTGCCAAAATAATTTTCAAAAAAACCCAAAAATTCTTTTCAATTACCTGCTTTGGGTACAAGTGATTGTAGAACATTAATCCCATGAAAGACAAATCTGCTGCAGCTGGCAACTGGCCTGGCAAGTTGGAATGGCTGTTTGTGACCTTGCTGTCAGCTGGCTACCTCTGTGACATTAAAATGCAACTCTCTGTAAGAAGCTGTATCCCTCAGTTTTCTACAGAAAAAAAAAGATATAGTATATTTTTCTGAAGCATCCTGTGACAACTTGGAAAATGCTTATTTTAACAAAACTTGTCATGGGTTTAGAATATGTCTACATGTGGACACACACTGAAAATTGGAACAAATGAAATTTAAGAGTGCTAAGGAGGTTGACCAGAACACTGTGCATGAAAATTTGAACTATATGTTTTGTACTTCTATACAGATATGAAGATAAATGTGGGAAGGGATTACTTAGGTAGATGTTTAATTGTTTATTTATCCATTTTCCCAGTTCTACAGTGCCATGTAATGGGGGCACAGCATCTTGCATAAGAAGAGGTGACTTAAAATTGTTTTGTTTTTGCATTAGCTGCAGCAGGCTGTTCTTTGGGCTGTTCTGTAGGCTGCTCTATGCTCTTTATATTGAATAATTTTTTCTCTAACAAAAACTCTGAGATTTTTTTTCTCCATTTTTTTCATTTTTAAAAAGCAGGTAGAATAATTACTGTTCGTTTATTTTAGCACACTCATCTCACACTGAAAGAGAGCTGTAAGTCACATAAAATGAATACAAATTAAAATACACATTAAATCTGGGGGGTTTATTCAGCAAAATGTTTGGAGAGGAGAGTCACAAAAATGTGTACAGTCTTTCAGCCTGTGAAGTTCTTTTCTTTTTTGGAAACCTCAAAACCATTTTACAGTAAGTTTTCTACCTCCTTGCATGTTTCTTTGTCTCAAGGCATCTGGTACAATTGGGATGGTAGGCATGACGTAGTACTGAGAGTAGAATAGACAACATCTCAGTACCAAATACAGGCATGTATTGCAGCTTATACAGGACTCTGTCTTACTTACTGTGACACAAAAATCCTCACCTCTAAGGGCCAAAAGGCCACAACCTGCACAGTCTTAAAATTACAGCCTGTGTAATATTATGGTCAATCTTGAATGTCAAATCAGGATTCGTCTGCCGTTTGGGACCCTAGAGCCTTAATTTACATTTTTTTCCCCCTCCATTTATTTCTTTCTTAAAATTAGGGTTCCTTTAGAAGAATTGGAATGAGGCAAGTCATCACAGAGAAGATGGATAATTGAGATTCATGCAGATGAAGCAGTCAAATATTTAAATTAAGTGTATTGCAGCAAATGGATGTCATAGTGAGTATGTAGTCTGAAAAAGGCAGAAAAATGCATAGAAGCTTTCTCCTTCTACACTGCTTTTAGAATACAAGTCCCTTGTGGCAGAAGTACTGCACAATTTTGGTCCTCAATAAATATTTACGGGAAATATTCCTTAGTTCCTGCAGTTTTGTAAGGAACAGCATTTGTTTTGTACCACTGGCATCCCTTTCCCACTCTGTTGTCTTCTCTCTCCTAAGTTCAATTCCCATATTTTGTATGCATGTCAGGTTTAAGGGGCTGCTCCAAAGGCCTGATTTCAATGGACAGCAGTAAATAAAAATGTTAGAAAGTAATTCTAGTGTGCCTGTTAAAAATTTTAAATGTATAGAAACATTAATAAATTACTTTTATTAATAATAATGTTTATTTACTTTTATTAATAATCATGAACATACTTGGGATAAAAGCTGAAGAAGAATAGTAGTGGCTGTGTGAGAAAATGTTGAGATGGGCATCACTGTGGCAATGAGTCAGAGCCCAAGGAAACTGAACTTACCTGAAATTTCTGAGACTATACCACTTCCTGCACATAGCAAAGCAGAAATGCTGGGTATGTAGAGCGAGCCTGGTGTTGCTACTCGGGCTGTTTGTCACCAGCTGACTGCTTTTCTATGGGCACAGCAGCCATTTCCTCTGAATGGCTTGATAAAGGGAAGACAGAACCGCTGCTTTCCAAATCCCCAAATAAAAGAACTGTGGGCAGGAGATCAGTTCAAAACAGATCAAAAGAAGCACCTCCGTTCAGGATAGGTAGTTGTGTGACTTGTGTATCCTTTCCAAATAGCATCACTATCATTACCTTATCCTGTCACAGACAGAAAATCAGGTTGGACCACTGGCAGACCATTAGTCTGACTCTGTAGAACACCTCTCATGATTACAACCTCTGCTATTTTGGCTGATTTTGTGATGGGAAGCAGTTAGGTGGGGATGGTAGAAAGCTGTACATCAAAACCAGCACTTCCAGTGGACTGTGAGACCTTAGGTATGTTACGTATGCGAAGTGTCTGCACAGGTAAATCTCTGCTGGCCCCAAGGCTGTCTGAAAACAATGGCTTTATCTATTTCTCTGTCATCTTTAGCTTTGAAACCCATCTTGTCATCTTTATCTAGATTTTATGCCAGTTCTTCCAGCTGGTTCACTGATAAGGTGGTTTGCTGTGGAATATTTCTACTGTTAATTGCCACTATAGTTATGTTCACAGCTTTCCTCGACCACTCTCTTTACTTAAATATTATTAAGGGTTGTGGCTTCACGGAAAGTATTAGCAGTTCATAGATTACAGAAGCCTTTTTGTATCTGAGTAATTACGTACAGATCTTGTCTCATTTTGTGTAAATAACCCTACATAATGAGAAGTCTCATGGTATTTGTACCTTCCACAGGACTTCCTCCAAAATATAAGATATATAATGAAAATTGTCCTTTTTTTAAATAAGCAGTTCAGTCACTTTACCTTCATAAGAAGCATTTTCCAATTTTTATTCTTCTCTTTAACAGAAACATCTTCACTTTGAGTTTCTGTTTTCCTAAAGCTGAGATTCAGCTGAATACTTTCCATTACACACTCTTTGCTTGCAAAAAAGCAATCACACACTTGTGGTCACAGTTGTCTTGGTTATATTACAGCTCAGGTATACTCTGCAGTGAGCTAATGCTATCTCCTCTCTCAGACAAATATTTTCAAAAAAGTGTCTATTCTCTACTGCCAGTAATAAATCAGGTCTCCTCCCTAGCCCTGCAGAGACGACACAGCAAAGAGGTTATCTGGATTGTATCCTTTCTGTATATCAGCAGTATCACTTACATTGAGATAGGGGTTCAGTCCCAGAATGTCCACCACCAATAGGTGTAGAACTCAGCTGCCTTCATGAAGACCCTCAGCCCAGGTCTTTCCCCCTCCTTTGAAAGCAAACTGGAATTTACTCCCTGTGCAACGTGGGGATAAGGCAGTAGGAATCCAAGAACTAAAATATCTGCTTTGCATGAAGCAGAGAGGAAGAGAGAGATGCAGGTTGAACTAGGAATTAAAAAGGATATGAACATAACAATCATTTCCAAATGCAGTTAGTGTGCTGGAAGAGAGATGCATTTCAGTTTAGATGGAGTGTACATAAATCATCTTGTATTACGAAAGATGGGAGTTGGGTACATTTTAGATCTACCCTCTTGTTTTTTCCCTCTGATAATTTTTCCCTTCATCCCTCCCTATATTCAGCAGATTCAATGCAGCATGTTCTGAAAAAGGARCTGCTATTTATCAAATTAATCTTGAACATGCTGAGTCCCCAGCCTGCTTGTGGGTATGTGAAAAAGTACAYACAAGTGTCTCACACTTATCCTTTCCCATTTATTCCAATTTACTCTTAAAGCTGACAGTTTGCAACTCACCAGCAATTCTCAAATAACAGTATCTGAAATATCTTTTTTCCCTTTACTTAATGCAAATATAATTTAAGTTCCTGAATGTCACAGTTTTGTGTTATCTAGTAATTTTATGGTTAATAACGGTGGCTTTGTTAAGAATTTATGGGCAAATCCAGTACCATTTTCATATGCTCTAATTAACCTCGGTGTGACCCAAAATTAGGTAATGATTTATTGTAGCTTCCTGAATGCTTTGGGACAAAATAAGTGCAAAGAGATCACCACATTAATGCACATACTAGTCTTTAAATTGAATGACTACTACAGCTTTAATTCTTATGTTTTTTACTTCAGTTTTAAAATGACACATGTCCATTATGAGCACAGTTGTCTTAACACAGGGCAAATTTATCTAGAAAGAAAACCAAGCCTGCAATGCCGAGCTAAAACAATCCATACTTGCACCACAGAGACTTTGCATTTTCTTTGAGAGATAGGTGGGTTATTTCCAATACCTGCCCGTCTCTACTTTTAATCAGATCGCATTTTTGTACAATTATCATTTCAGGCTTCTGTTGATTGCTTTCGCTAGGCATAATGAGTAGAAAGAAACACTATCTCATTGTGCAGAATATTGGATTGGTTGGCGTAATAGACTCGGTTCTATTTTTTGCCTAGCTCTTTGAAAAGTTAATTTTCTCTTTCATCAAATAACTAGCAGACTACTAATAGCATATAAGGTTTTAGAGGGATTTGCATTAAAGAATGCAGCTGAGTGCCTTATCTACTTTTGAAACCAGAGTGACATATGGATGCTCCTTTACTATTGACTACCTAAGATAAAGTTTAATGCTTGCTGCAAGCCCCCTTAGTTTTAAATTCATGGAATGAGAATGTGGATTAGCTCTCCCTGAAGCGCACTCATAGCATGGGAAGGAGGTGAGGGTGCTAGTACAGGCTTTGCAAGCATAAAGTTGCAGGTTGAAAGCCTCATCAAAGGAGCAGAACCCTTCATTCCAGTCTGAAGTTCAGAGAAATCCTCTTAAGTCATATGCCATTGTATTGAGTCCTCTTTCACAGTGAGCGATAAGTGCCCTGAGGAGAGCTGAAAGCATTTGACAGACAGGATGCATTTCCTTTGGTGGATGGTGCCTGGGCCTCTGCTTGCCACAGGACATGGACATACAACAGTATAGAAACCCTGTGACTAAGATTTTCTGCAGCCAATGTAGCAAGTGCAGGACTGCTAGCTATGACCCTGCCATGTGCCCTGTTGATTCATGTGATAGGTCAAGGCTGTGCCTGGCACACGAGCTGTCTGGCCCGTTCCAAGCATAATCCGTGCAGTACAGCTCACAACATTTCTGAACACTCCAAGTGGTTTGGGTTTGGTGGAGAACCCTCTGAAAAGACAGATATTTCAAGGAGTAGACCCAAAATCTACCCTAGATTGAGAAGCTATACATTAAGTTTCTCCCCAAGAAAACTAGTGACTACAATAATTTGGGGTCCATAGTGTCGGTTGATTGTTCCCATTTGACAACAGAGAAAGAATTCAAGCATAATCCCTCAAATAGGATTGGGAATTCATACACTGACTAATCTGATGGTTTCTGAGCTGTGTTACACCTACTTACACTCCAAATATTCTAACAAACATGAACACTTTAACTTCAAACTAAAATTTAATACAGAGGAAAAGCCAATTTCCTTATTTCCCTGAGAAATGTAAAGAATGCTATACTAAATGCATTTAGGAGTATATTTCCTTGCATCAGTCTCAATGCCATGCCACAGTGTCTAGTTTAGACATTCTATTGCTGTCTCTAGGTGAGGTCTAAGACAAGGTTCAATCATGCCTGGATATTGCTCCTGTTTTAGTCTACTTACCCCTAACCATAATCCTAACACTGACCCTAGACTTTGCCTTGGTTCAGTAGAACCTGAAAGAATGAGCTACCAGATTTTTCACAGATTAATCTAATAGCTGTTGTGTTAAAACTACTTTGCAGATTCACAGTAATTGTCTATCTTGAATTTTACTGGAATGCACTCTATGTTCCTGTTACCAAACTCATGGTTTTGAATCCTTGTCTTACTGAATATAGCACTTACATCATCCCCAGCTCCCACCTATGGTGAGAGCTAAGGGCCCTTCGATGGCTCCCAGGGAAATGACATTTCTTATTTTTTCACAGTGCAATATAATGGCAGCTGTCCTAAAGTAACTCAAGGCTTTCTCCTTTGAGCATTTCCATTCAAATTACATATATGTTATTTACTGAGTCCTATTTATTACACAAATGATAGCATTTATCTGCAAATCAATTCAATGATTCCAGAAAGCATGATGCAGTATTTATGTAACGTAAGTAACTCTTAATCTTAAAAAAATTACCAGAAACTCTAATAACGTCTATAATCCTGTCCACAACCACTGGATCTTTTCATCACTGCTGCTCTTGTACATACGTCAACACAAAGAGCTGTTGGACTCCAAGTGACATGGAAACAGGAACTACCCCAGCAGTGGGCAGAAAGGCTACAGAAAGAATTGCAATGAACACTTGTCATAAGAAAAAAAAAAAAACCAAAACAACTTTAGTAAAATGTTTGTAGTGTTACTCTGTTTTCACACCATGCTAGCTGGCAATTCACGCACCAAACAAAACATCAGACTAAGCCAAGACTGAAAAACAGCACAAGGTAAGATGAAGGGACACTTCTGATTAATTCAGTAATGAAATTAGTGGATTCTCTCCCAAATGTGAGAGATGAGCTCCTCTTTCATAGCACACTTACTTACCATACAGGTTACTTCTGTACATTAAGGCTATTCCCAAACCCAGTTTAGGCTGAGATGCCTTCGATGGCACTTTAAAAGTAGAAATGGTAATAAGTTTGTTGATTCCTCCATGTCTCCATTACAGTGGTGAAGGGGAAGCTGTCTAAATTCAATGCTGATTGTTTGGGTTCACAGTCTGTTGCAGGGACTGTGTGAAAGAACACAAGCCATGTACTCTAGTTATTAAAATAATATCTACAAGTGAGTATTTATTAAGTTATTTCAGCTGTAAGAGGCCTCACAACAGGAATTATAAAGCAGTATTTTGCATTCAAAAGGCAGGAAGCGTGGGACTGACATTTGCTGTCAAAAATAGTGCAAAACAAATGAACACAGCTAGAACCATTCAAAGTGCCAATGTTTGAAATTTATTGCCTAGCTTTGGAAAGAAAATAATGAAACTTTACAATTCCCTTGGCATTTTCTCTCTTGCCCTCTTGAGTTTATTCGCATACGAGCATTATGTTAATTTGACTCAAAAATATGTATTATGATGATTATTATTAATAACAATAATAATAGCAATTCAATATAAATTAAAGTTAATTATAATTAATTAGCTTTGATGCTTATGTACACAGAGAGAGCTGGAACATTGACTTCTGCTTCCTAGCTCTTAATTTTCCTTTTTAAAGGCAACTTTCTTTTGTTTGCTTGATCATTTTTCTGTAATTCTGCCCTCAGTTCTTACATGTTGGAGACTATTGTCCCAGTAACCTATATTATTTAAAATAATAAAATAATAATAATGGGCTGGTGCTAGCGTGATAGGATTTCTACATGCTTGTGGTTATTTCATTTCACAGATTTTTTGAGTATTAAGTAATCTTAGATTCACTCTCTGCCATTCTTTACTTATCTGCCTCACTTTCACATAATATATAAATCATGTCAGAAAATATTATCAAAAAAAATTCCAGAAAGTAATGATGATATGGTAATTGTGATACACTCTCAACATTATTTATTTCTATTTTCTACTTCTGAAACATAGCTGACAAAGTTTCCAGTAGACTTAATCCACCTATTACACTTGTGTCATTCTCTGTATTTACTAGAACATAAAACTAAAATTCATTGTATTATGAAAGTGTAACGAAAGCAGAGACAAAGCTGATCTATAACAATCTTTTCACTGTAACCAATATATAATTTAATACCTTTAACACCAAGAATTTTGTGTTTTTTAAAAGACTCCATTAGTTCAAGCATGTGTAGAATCTGTATTTGTCACTTTGTTCTGTTAGTCTGGCATATGAAAGTATGGTCTTGCCTTAAATTAAGGAATTGCTAAATTTGTACAAAGTCAATAGCATTTTAGGATAAAGTGTTTTACTTTTTGAGGTTTTTTTTTTCATTTAGAAGATTTACTATAACTATTATCATTTTCTTAGTAAATGTTTCTTGTAAGATTGAACACTTCATACCTAAATTTTTATACTGAAACACTTTTCATACCATAATTTTCCCTAAACACATTTTCAGTGCTCCTGTGTGATGTTAATAAAAGCTGAAACACTAGTTTTCAGAAATCTTATGGCTGGCACAACCTAGAAAGATGTCGATTCCAAGTGACAGTCAACACATTGCAGGATGTAACCATATGTTTATGGAAAAAACAGAGAAGAATTTATGACAACAAAACCTTTGTAGGAAGTGTGTGCATTTGACTAAAAGCTATTGCCCATCTTTAACTAGATTCAGTCAAGTCAGATAGACTAAGATATTAAATCACAATTTTAGTAGCAGGAAACCAGACACAATCTTATGATAGAACAAGTTGCCACCCATTTGTGACTTTTCAACGACAGTGAAGATGATATTTTCCAAATATAACTGCAAYAATGACTATGTTTCTCTTAAGATAAATTCCAAAGAGAAGCCATGAAAAGACCAGAAAAATACCTTCCAAAACATTTGACTGGAAAAATTTAAATTACCACAGTCATAATTAACTGACTTATTCAATAAGATTTTTTTTTAACAGGAAATGGCATTTGCTGAAATTTTACTACTTTTATTTTTCTGAGCAAAATAATTAGAAGGATAATAGTCACAACCTTGAATTCTATGTTTTAGTATTTTTGTATACTGTACCTCTACAGAAATTATCCTAGGCTCCACGTGGAATTTGTTCTCCAGGAAGGCAGAGCAGTAAGAGTCGTCCCTTTCAACTCCGAGGAAAAATGCAGACCTGAAAGTAAGATAAAGACCACAGATTCAAATTCAACCTCTTTCCCAGGCTGCTAGGAAAAATCACATTATATTATTATAGGTAATCCAAGCAACATTCCTCTGAGTTTAAAGAAATGTGTGGCACAGTTTTTAAAAGGATATAGCACATGATTGGCGAATACTGGACCTGTGCCAGTGGTGTCACCAACCCTTAATTGCTTTGTTACAGCATCTTTCAACAGCAAGGTTTTAGCAATGTATTATTTTGGCTACATATTATTTCTGGAAGCTATCTAGCTTTTATTTCTAGAAAAAGGATATAGGAATAACTTTGTCATCTGACTTATTTTTAGTTAACAATCAAGTGTGCCAGGCACTAAATGCACATTTTATCCACTTTAGTAACTGTTCCACCCAAAGAGCTAATGACCTCCTTCATTTGTTTGAACAAAGGGTATAGAGTATGAATCTGTATATCCTGAACTGGAACCATGCCAAGCCCACAGTAGTGATTTTGGTCCTGAAATGCTTCTGTAAGCCTTTATTCTGCTAAATTCGTGTAGTACCCACAAGAAATAAAAAGGCAAGGCACTGTACAGCAGCACTTCCCATTTTTAAGATTTTTTTGGTTACATGCAACTTTTTCGAAGTTTAAGTGTTTGGATAAGCCCATTCTAGTCACCTCCATTTTCTATATAGATGAATCCTTTGTTTCTGGTGGAAGAGACAAGGAAGTCAATGTACTATAGCTTCATGAGAAGTAGTTTGCCAAATGTTAGCCTGAAATGTGTCAAAGAGGAGCTTGCGTGCATCTTCTGAAAAGTCATCCAAAGTTTGTCAAAACAGTAAAACTTAAGATCGGTGTTTGTGAGGGAGCTGGGTGAAAATATTATCTCATACACTCTCACAGATAGTAACAGATCCTTTCTCAGTAACAGAACTCCTTTCTCAGTTCAGTAATGCCTTCAGTGCCGATCAATATGGTATAAGCCTTAGACCCAAATTAGTTTGACTTTTTTTTAAAACTGTTCAACTGTTAACTTCAAACATGGCTCTCTTCATTCATGCACAGATTTAAATATCGAGATTTGAGAGCATCCAACTGTTTTCAAGGAAATGAAGTTCACTCTTCACCAAAGACAACTCTGAGGTAAATATTCAAGGCTGTCATTATGTTGTTATTCAGAATAAGGATTTAATCCTATCAGGAGTAAAACTTCCAGACAACTGAGTGAATTAAAATACAGCCAGTACGCTTCTGAAATTACAGGATATCTAGTTCCTGTTCATCCCTTCCTGACTGTCATTTCCTAGTAAAAGCTGTACTGAGAGATATTTGTGCAGTCTGCATGAGACCATGAAATCAAAGCTTAGTGCCTCGTACATTAGGTGTGATGCTTTCAGATAAATGTATTCCTTCCACTGAAGCACATCTCCATAGCTCCTTCAGCCATGGAGTAGCTTCCAGATGGAGTGTAGGTTTCCAAGATAATGCAATAACTTTTCTGGTTAATAATAAAGTAAAGTGTAGATGAAAGCTCATTTTTTCCCAAGCCTACTATAGATGATTCATTGCTCTTTTGTGAGTGAAGCTATCATTTTTATGACCCAAAACCAACAGTGATATTTCGTAAATGTGTGAAGCTGGTGACATTGACAATCTTTACTTTTTCTGTCCTTGAATACTGTTATTTTTCCTGCATTTGTGTAATGGCTATTTTAATTTTTAAATAATGTAAGTTAAACTGATATTATGAAAAAAATCTTTGCTTATTTTTAAACTCTGTATTTATTTTTTAATACATTTATTCTTGAGAAGTCAACTAAAAATTTGAGAAAATTCTACAAAAATATCCTAATATACCCAATTTCTAATAAAATAGGCAAAAGAGATTTCTTCATGTCTTTTTCTCCTGGATTTTCTTATCTTTTGTAAGTGTCATTATAAAACAAAGTAAATTAAAGCAAAGGAAAAAATCAGTTTTCTTCCTACAGTAGTTTGTATGAATTTATTCTGTCACATTTTGTAATTTATAGTCCTGGTCTTAATTTCTGTTATTTTTCTATCTGTTTCTATATTAGAGGTATATAGAAATTCAACTAAAATCAAACAAAAGACTTCAAACTTCTAAAGTAGGAGTTTATTTTGGAATCTAAATCTGAATTATAACACTGGCAAGCCTGTGGGTTGTACCTAGCACAGGTGGTACATTTCACAGTCCCTGAAAACTTATTTAGGTCTCTTGAATGCCTACCTCTGCAAATATTCAGGCCTGACTATTTTTTCAACATCAGCTCAACTCCTGTCTTGTGTTTTTCCACAGTAAAGATCAAGAATTAAGGATATCTGCTATGCCCCCTGAAGTTTTGAGTAGTCATTCTCAAAATATAATTGATAACACTGATTCCCCAAAAAATAAATTAATTTTATTTTTTTTGTTTGGTTTCAGACACTGAGGGGAAAAATTGTTTGGATGGCCTCAGAGCTACAGGTATAATGTACAATGCCTACTGTCTCTCTGAATTTGATTCTTGCTTTTAGTTGATAGGTACATCATTTAACTTTACCATACTTAGTGGGAGCTGAAACACTTAGAAATGTTGAGGTTTTTTCTGGTTTTGCTTTCATTGCTTGAGGGTTTTCCTGAAAATTAGTGCATATTATATTTTCTGACTTAATTACAAATTTTTACACACAGACTGATGTTAAACTTAATAGAAACTTTGAAAATATATTAAAACAATGAAAATTCAGTTTGGTTGCCATTTATATGTTTAAAATTAGTAATGTAGTTTAAGTGACATGTTGGCTTAAGAGAGGTAATACCATGTATCTTGCAAATATTACTGCTAAGGGCAAAATCTCCCTTCAGATCCATGGGACAGTCTTTATTTGAATGCATTCACCTCAAAAGGCTGAGAAAGCAGGTGAGAAGATGTTACTGTGCACATAGTCTTTAAAGTTATGAAATATCTAGAAATATCTAGTGGTTTTCATAGTACGGGAGTGCAAATGTTTGTTTATAAAGCTCTAGTAATCTCCTAAATAAAGTCAATACACCTTTGAATTGCTTTGATAAGCTAAAAATGAGACCTCTCTTGACACAGGTATGAATTGGGACTAGATTACTGTTTTGTGGTGGGTCATTACGCTGTATAGGGTTCATGTGAACCAGTATCTACAGGAAAGACAAATCGTCTCACCTGTGGCCTGAACCAGTGGCTTCAAAGCGCAATCATTGATCCAGTATTCCAATTAGCTCTCTAGGTGAGATAATCCTTTAATTCCAATTAGCTCTGAAAGTGGACAATCCTTTAACATCAGGACAAGCTTGGACTGTCTCAGCTTGATGCTCATTTTCATCACTGTCAACAGCTGCAGCCAAGCTCCTGTTCCTGCAGCAAACAGCTCCGGAAGCTATTAGTGTTTTTACAGATCTCAACAGACAGCATTGCTGCACATTTGCAAACAACTGTTACATGTGATTAGTGTCAAACCAACCTACTAAACCAAAATATTCTGAAAGGAAGATTTAAGACACGAGACTTATAGTGCCATTGCAAAAGACTTATAACCCTCWAAAGGGAATGCTGACTTTCACAAAATAACATTTTGATTTTTATCTTACTATAAAATGGAAGTGGGTTTGGAAGGAGAAATTATAAATGCCACACACAGCTTTTCAATACGTCTGAACAAAGAGCTAAACGTAAGGAGATCTATAAAATCAAAGAATGCTAGCAAACTAAATGCTGCTATGCTCACTTTTTTACACTGATTCACGTTTATCTTAAAAGATATTATGAAGGAAAATGAACTCCAGTATATACAATTTGAGAACATTATGCTATAATCTTGATGTTTTCTAAATCTTTTTTGGATGCATCACACAGCTTAAAGTTGATATTTTCAAAAAATCCTTTTTCATGGTATTCAAAATACGACCATATGCAGCAGTGGCCCTAAAAATCTGATGTGAAGGAAAATTCACTAATGTGTTAGCTACATTAGGCTTAGTATTAACATATTACAAAATGAAAAGAGGGCACCTGCAGGCATTTTATTTTGAGGGCATCATTTAAGCTTGCATTCAAAAGCTGTGCTTTAAGTCTGAACTTTCACCCCTAAAGTGATATTTGAGTTTGGTATAAACTATCAGGGCAGTAGGCCTGAATCTTTAGTATTACAGCTCCAGCACTTGGGGCTAGATTAGAACCATAATTAGGATGCCTTAGGCAAGGGAGAAATTGAAAGTCATAGCAAACCTCATCAAAGAACAGGTTTACACTCCCCCACAGTTATTCTGAACTGCTGTCTTACTCTGATCCTCACCCCTTTTCTTCCCCCTGGAAGAATTCCTCTTTTGTTGCCTTGCACAGAAATGAGGACTGGCATGTCATCTTCCATCATCTGGCTGGCTCTGTCCGCTTGCCATCCACTTATGGAAAGAGGTGAAATAAGCCCACGTGCTGCTTTTCTTTCTCCATGCACTCTGAACCAGTCTGAGCCTGAAAATAAGATGATATTTGACTGTTTGAGGAATGGTATTACTCAGCTCAGTGGCTGGTTAATACTTGTCTTCAGTATTTTTGGTCTCTGTCTGATTATATGAATGCCTATGTGCTACTATCAGTCAGGATTTTTTTCCTTAAACTTTAAATATTTGTTAGCTGAATGCTGCTTACCTCCTTGACAGCATAATATCATTTTTATTTACTATGATATCAACTTTCTAGTTGTCCTAAGATATTGCATTTAAGAAAAATAAACATTGCAGTTATTAAACTATGGGGTTTACATCATAGTAATTCAGCAAAAAAGAGCTGAATTCAACTAACAGAGTGGCTGTGCCTCAAGGGAAAAACAATCTGTAGCAAGACATCAAATTGGTTTCAGGAAAACAGCTGAAGAGCCCATGCCAAAGAATGCTGCTGCTGCATTGTGTTTGCATTTCTGTGATGGGATTTACATAACTCAACATGACATTATATTGGCTAAGACACAAATCTAGTCCTTAATCCAACAAGACGCACAGAGCTTGCTATGTTGTGTCACCATGATCCCCTCTGCCAGGCTTCTGTCTCTTGCCCAGCCAAACACAATCTTTACACATATTTATCCATTTAATACCTGCTGCATGTTACCCACTGCTTGCGTGCCCACCAAGTTACAGTATTCACATATAAAGTGCTCTCCTTGCAGACTGGTTATTTGCCAGTGATACATAAGTGCCCAAAGGGCAATTGCAATTTTGTTTACACAGTGAATGAAAATACGTCTTTCCTCTATTGGATCATAATTGCCCCTTTAATCTTTCTGCTKTCCTTTATTCCCCTCATATTTACTGGTGCTTAATGAGTTTTTAGCATGGACACAGTTAGAATTGCAATCTGCCCATTAAGATACCTCCAAAGAGCTTCTTTTGCAAACTGCTAATCAAGTACGCAATTGCAAGTCTGCACTGCAGACAGGGTGACAGTTCTGGAGGCTGTGGAATACTTTTGAAAGAAAATAATAACTTGATACTTATTTAAACTGCTCAAGTTTTGCCTAAGTCTTCACTAAACACTTTCTGTTGCAGTCCTTCCTTAGTTCTTTGCCAAAAAAGCAAAGCTGCAGTCTCCCTGCGGAAAAGTAGGCGCAGGAATAAGTTTCTAAGTTTATGAGTGCTACGAATAACAATATCAATAATGCCATCAGGCTGGCCAGTGTCAGCTTACAACCAACATAAGAGCAAAACACAAATCTAGTAGTTTAGTGTTTAATCCTAAACCCGTGTTTACATTCAAGTTTTGCCTTTTATAGACACAATTATCATGTAAAATGGCAACATTATAGAGATATTCTCCATGACTCTGAGTACATGAAATACTTATCAAGTGTCCATAAAGAAAATAAGCTACCTTGACTTATAATGTTTAAAGGCAGCAAATTCTCACTCCTCCCATTAATTAAAAAATTATCCTACATATCATCTCTCATCACTCCACTCCATACTCATATTTTTGTTGGATTTTTTGATCTTTATAAGACTATTCTTTATATTATAAAAAAATAGTTCCTTTCCACAATGACACTTTAGTCATAAATTTAAATGTGTTTGCTGTTTTCAGTCCCACAAAATTACCTGATCTTCCTCTTCAATCCATCAAATCCTATGATGCCTATACAGACCATCTTAAATGTCTGTTTCCCATTTGCAGTCCACGAAGATTCTGAGACAGTTCCTTTGTTTCCCTTTCCTTAAAAACCCATCTTCAATTTCTCAGGGCAAATCTCACAGTCAGAAAATCCTTTCCTRCTTCAGACACTTATACCTTTCTCTTTAAAGTGGGGGCTCTTTCAGCTGCTATCTGCAATTCGCAGAGCTTAGCTGAATTGAAAACTGCAGACAATACAGTGCTTGACATGTAATCCACTTACTTGCCTGAAGAATTCTCTCAAGAGAGTCTCAGTTGGCAATGCCATTTTGGCATCTAGATCAGAGTGATCTAGCAATCCTAGGTTAGACTGGAAAGTAAAAAGCTGCAAAAAAAGAAATCCAAAAATCACCACTCTAATCCATTCTTACAACTAGCTGGCTTTCATTTTTCCAACTTTTCTGCAGAGAGTTCCCTGCTTAGTCTATTTTGAGGCAACAGCTGGCTGTTGACTAGGCATAATTGGATTCAGGCAAAAATAAGCTGCAAGAAATGCATCATTTTCCTGTGCACTTATGGGTTCAGTTCCACTTGGTTGTGAAAATCTCTTAAAAGCTTCCCTCTGCTATCAGAAAATGGCTGAGGTCAGCTGGAGCACTCCAGTGAACACTGCCTGGATTTAAATTGCTTTGGTTAACAGGTTCATTCTCAGTAAAGATTTGTCAGTTAAGGATTCTCTTTCCCATATGCTCTGGCAGACTTCAAGTCTGTTGAGCATGGTACAGATTTCCATCCTCACACACTTTTCTCTTCATTGGAACCCTTCTGACTTTTGCTTTTGAACACATTTTTTCTAGGGGAATCAAAATAGATACATATATTATTAGATTTTATTTCTGTACTCAAGTGGCTGTTAGCAAAGGCTAATTTAAATAATAGGGTAGTTGAAAATTTAGGAACATCCAAGAATCTTTATTAAGCAAAAATTCAACTCACAAATCGGAACGATAGGAAAATAGGATTATTTTTCTTCAAACTGCATGAAATATACTATAAAGCTACAATAAAGAAAATATAAAAGACTAAACCCATAGGCTGTTACTAACATCTGTCACCACACAGTATCCCAGTAACTATACCTTTATAGTAGTTTAGTACATCTTCACTCTAAACCACCATCTGCTCCAATCTGTAAAACTGCATTTGTAGCATGGGAGAAAAGGGTGTTTTTTTAAAGTCAGAAAATTAATTTGCATATATGAGATATGATAATAAAAATTGCATATTTAAAGTATTGTATTATTTTATAAAATAATCCTATTAGATGAAAAGAGTCTACAATTATTTTTGATTGTTGCAGTACTTCCTAGTTCAGGAGTTTCTCAGCAATAAGCTGATGACAACTCATAGGTACTTCCATAAGGTGGAAGTCTAGATTTCTCTATAACATTCACAAATGCAAATGTGTTTATGTTTCAGCAGATCCAGTTTCCAAATGCATTGTAAGAAATTTCATTCTTTGACAAAGCCATAGCCAAAGAGACTTCTTTAAAACACAGCTTTCAAAACATAAGTTCAGTCTGTAACCAGCTCTGCCTAATACCTCTACTTCCCATGAAATGACTGATGAAAACAAACAAAACCTAAGAATACGGGAAGGAAATTTATCTGTTAGCAGAACATTTCTTTCTCTTTGTTGCCTGTGATTATTATATTGGTCATGTCACACTCAAAAGTCAAGTTTCTTTGTGGTTTTAGATTCATTATAAAGAACTCTTTAATTAGTAGGAAACTCTATGATAATGTAGTGACTTTGCCAGGGTTTAACATTTTCTTCTATTTCAGTAGATCTATGTATGCTACATCATAAGTGCTGCTTTGATTGGAAGGCTTGGGGAAAAGAAATTAGGTTTATACACTTGTGCACTAAAAAGATATGGAAGCCAAGGGGAACTATTAACATTTGGAATTTAGGAGAAATTAGGGTTGTCATATGGAATGTGCCTTTAAAAATGATAGCTCTGGTCCATGGAAACTTTTTTCTGTCTGGGAAAACAGTATTTCAGCCTTTGGACTTGCTAGAATACTGCCAGGAGAAAAAACTCAAACATTCAGCAAGCAAAGCTCCCCACAAGCATATGGCTGCAACATCAGCGTGGAAAGTGGGCATTTAGGAGTCAGTATCTGCCACTATTACTCACCCTGAACAATAATACTGGGGCTTTAACCGAAATTCCTCACACATAAGTAATATCTTGGCCACACAAAGCAATTGAACCTGGCACAACTGAATAAACTCTGAGATTTTGCTCATCACTTCACAGTAATGTTCCCTACAATATCAACAGTTACAGCAGCTTCCAAGACTTTTTTTGTGCCTGCCAAGTAACACTTTATAGAACAACCTGTCTAAGTGTGACTCTGCCCTGGACATAGCCCTGTACTATGTGGATTATTATAAAAAAAAATTTACTTTTCAAGTACTGAATGGAATACACATATCAAAATACGTATATACATGTATGTATATATATATATATGCACACGTACATTTACACACAGATGTATACACATGTATTTATGAACACAGATAAAAATGTTTGCAGGACTTGTTTGAATTATAGATATTAGAGATTGGGAAAGAACTTGATATTACTATGAATGCCTTTAACCAGAAAATATCCAGCAATAACTGCTAGAAATCAAGATGCTTTGAGTCTTTTCCACAGTGAGATCCAATACTGAGATATTTCTATGGTTAATAGTCACAACAAACCAAACGTGTGAGCAGCTGGTGGAGAAAATAGCTTATTGATGTTATGCTGGGAAAGAACATGAGTCTTGCAATCTGTGCAGCAACCAAATACAATAAGAACTGTAGATTTGATTTTGGATGAAATACTCATTTAAAATGTTTACAATTGTATTACAGTGTTTATTCAATATTTCTTTCATTGCTCTAACTTTGTAGAAACAACTCTTGAGCAGTAGGTAAGCTTCCAAAGTAAAATAAATGATAGAGTAAGAGAGAAAATTTATAATGTATAATAGATGGAAGAACAGGTGCATCAGAAAGTTTTGTATTTTGGACAGATTGTAAAACAGATATTTGGATGTGACTGGGTTATAAATTCTGTAAGCAGAGGTAATGCAAGGAAACAGAAGTAAAGCAAACCATTCTAGATTTGATAAGTATTATTGTTCTGACTTGAAATATTAGACATGACTTAGAAACATTTGGGTGGGAGAGTGGACATATCTGAAAATAAATACAGGGAAACTTCCCTCATTTACTATTTTTACTCCTGCTTCTGTTCTTGTTTTTGTTAATATTACCAGTTTATTACCCTATATTATGAAAAATTATATCTACAAATACACTTCTACTAAAAAATAAAAGGCTTTCCTGGATTTAAATCAAAATACCTGGCTGAAAAAGATGCCATCTCATTTATCCCAGCCAAAATCTAAGCCATGGCAACAGCTTGATAATTGATACAAAGTTGTTGCGAATTGCTAACACTTGAAATCAATTCAGGTATCTCCCAGGTCCTTGTCTTCTGCAACACCTCTATTTCTCTTTTACCTCTTCAAAACCCCTTAAAACATCCATCTAAGTCCTAGTGCCCAATTTATGCTTCCCAGCAGATTTACTGTCCTAACAGTGTAACTCAGGAGGTTCACAGCACTGCAGGAGTGGCCATCACAAAGTCAGGATTGTCAGCTCAATGGGGCAGGAAGATTTGAGTCAGATATTCAGCTGCAGTAGAGTAATTTTCAGAGAGGAAAAAAATCCTCATCTATGTGCCTCAAGGCATCCCTAAAGTTCTGTCTTTCCAAGAGAGTTTTTGTGATGCCTAGACGTACTGTGACAGTAGCTGGAAACTACCACAGCACTCCATACCTATTTCTTGCTTAGTGTGCAAACTAGCAATAGGTATGGGATTGCATTCCTTTGGACTGGCCATGATCCCTTAGACTGCTCCAAGTCTAGTGCCACAATTAGTTTCTCCTTTTGAAAACGCTTTGTGCTAGACAAAAGAAGCATTATTTTTAATTGGCTTAATCTCATGAAAGGGCTGAAATTTCTAAATATCTTTTAACCTTATTAGCTTAGTAAGAGTTGAAGATACTAGGAAAATTACAGGGCCTGCTTAGCATCTGAAAGTATCTCTAAAAATTGTCATGCCTATAACAATATGCTCAAAGTAGGCAGGGATGCTGGAAGACTTTAATACAAAAACTGGTATAAGTATCCTCTCAAACATATTTTTTTCAGCTCAAAACCCATGGTATTTCAGTGTGCATGGCACTAATGCTCATGGCTTCCTCACTCACATCCCTCATCTCACCAGTTTAATGAGTTTTGATTACCCACCAGTGCTGCTACTTCTCTCTGAACTGCCTGCTTAAATTCTTGTCAATATTGTGGAAAAAGATTGTCCTACATCTATAGGTTGTAGGTGTTTACACATAAAACAGACCTTTCATTATTTTCTTCAAATTTCAAGTCAAATTAACTTGAAGGCTTTTTAAAGCCTTAAATGCTTAGATCTCCGAAGTCACAGTTACAATATTTAAATCCCATATTTTCGTTAGCACAGTATGTGTTTTCCTTGCTATGTGCTACATATGAGTCTAATCAGAAACCTGTCTACTGGGATACCCTTGCAGCAAGTGACACATTTACTAATTAGAATAGTGGAGGAAATTTACTTGACTCATTCTTTAATCAAGATAAATACTCCTGATAATGTGAGTTTTATAGCAGTAAATGCTAGCTAGGGGCTTGAGGATATGGCCTGAAATAAATAGAAAAACAAACAATAAAAGACAACAAAGCAATATTTTTTTTTCCCTTTCCACTGGTGAGAATCAGGTCTGGCTTCACATGCACAACATGACACTGAACACCTATCCAAGAACTATACCATACATACTTTATTTAACTGCACATAAATATATGCTGCACCATAAGCTCTTTTTTCAATGTGTTTTATTTTTAAGTATATTTTCATTCATTTTATTAATGATTAACATGGCTCTAAATGCTGGGAACTTTTAGCTTGTTTTAAATTTTCCTCATAATCTATCACAAGGTCTTAATTTTTTGGAAGACATTTAAAGTTTTTTGACATTTTTAAAGCATTGCACTTTTAGTTATGTACTAAGAATGTCAGGTCAACACTTAAAAACTTATGCCTGATAAAAGTGTAAGTCAAATATTTCTTAGCTGGTTTAAGAATAAGTAAAGGATAAAGTAGAAGTTCTTCGAATTAAGTAGTGGCTTGAACTCATTTTCTAGGCTCTAGAGATTGCCATAGCGACCCTTCTACTGTATTCTCAGTGTTAAATTTTACAAAAAAAAAAAAAAAGGAAGCTAGTTTATTCACAATTAACAGAATACAAAACTGAGTTACCCCTAAAAGAAAAGTCTTGATTTAAAGAAATTACTAATTTGATATACTTTTACAGTATGAAGATAAATAATAAAATTAAATTACAAATCTTTTTCTTGAAAAAGAATGTATTATTGTAAGTCATTGAAGAGGGAAAAACAAATAGAATACATTTTATACAGTGCATATATTTATTTACAACTGAGCTTTAAGTTTGTATGTTTTGTAAGACTTATTAGACATTTCTCACCACTTTGAATTCCTAGATTAGAAATCCTGGAAAAAGTCACAGCAGAAAAAGTTAAGACAAAAACTTGCAATTTACCTATCTAACTGAATTAAATTTTGTCCAGCAACACTCCTAACTGACCGGAATGTAAGAGCTTTTCCAGGATTCTTATAGCCCTTGGCAATTAGTGGTTTCCCAATGAATTCACAGACTTTATTTTAGCCAAAATGTTCCAGGCACGCTTAACAGTCAGTTTGGATGCAGTCACCCCTCTTTGGTGGCTATGAGACTTCACATAACTCCCATGAGAGATTGTCATGTCAGGTGGCCTCTGCTCCCCAAGAGCTCTTCAAGACATCTCTAATTTACCAGTAGAAACATACCTGTACATTAAGCTAAAGAAAAAGAGAATCAGATTTTAAATATTTCTGTGCATTTTAAAAAGCAAATGCTTTAAAGGGACCAAAACCTGGAGACCTCAAAGTGATCCATTGCAAGTGGAGTATTTGTCCTCTGAACCAATATTATGCTATATGGTAGACAGGGTGTTTAAATGCTGTTCTTGCTATTTCACTGAAATCTGGCCTGGAATATTTAGTCCTTCACACCTAATATCTCTTTTACACTAGTTACAAAGGAGTTATTTATCACTTCTTCATTAAAATAAATCCTACAAATTGAAAACTTTGATTTAAAATAAGATTAATTTCATTGGTAAAGCAAAATGGGAGATGTTTAACATTTTTACCTTTTAACGTTTTACATTTTTACTTTCTATTTAATTATGATATAGTGCTGCCCTGTGATCACTACTTCAGTAAATTTTAATTAGAGTTTGATGGACTACTACTTACAAATACAGTCTGATGAATTTGATCCAACTTTCTGCTCAAGATCAGATGTGAACACATTTTGGATTTTAATATTTGCTTAAATCATGTAGACAAACAAATTTCAGACAGTGAGTTCCTGATGAATTGTTCTCTTTCCTATTCACTCCTTATTATTGCTGTCTGTTCTATGAGACTGGATATCTAAATTAAAATATTTTTGAAACAGAGCACGAAGTGGAGCTATTATTTTAAGAGAGATTAAAAAATGATCAACATCAATCATTCATTCACATAAAAATATTATTTTCCCAATGTAAAAGTGATTATTGTAAATAGCCTCTTATATTCCACAGAAACATTTGCACAAAAGAATCTGAAATATTATTATATGCATTATACAATAATACCGGTTATTTGAGCAACTATTGTAAATGCTTGTCTACTCTTGTGGAATATGATTATCAGGTTTATATGATTCTGTAGGTATTCCTTAAATGTTTAGAACATTGAAAATTCATTCTTCACCTTTAAAAATAGTGTACAACATACCTTCAGTGTTATAACTTTCTACAGACCCTGAGACTCGAAAAAGTTTAATACAGTGGCATGAACCCTAAAACAGTTACATCTGGCTGGTTTGTTCTTTGTTTGCTCTATGACTGTTTCTGTTTGGTTTTGTTTTCTTCCAGAAATTATTCCTGTCCTAGATTCATAAGTGTACTAGTTTGAAAACAAACCAGTGGGAGATCACAAGTCAGAATTTTAATTTAATAGGAAAATTAAAATAAATGCAATAGTACAAGAACACTGACAGAGTCAGGATACAACCTGGTAGCCCGTTAGTCAGAGTGGTGGTAGCAGTCCAGATGAAGTGGTCCTGTTGAAGTGGTGATCCTGTAGAAGGGTCTGGTCTTCATCTGAAGAGTGGTAGCTCTTGTCCTCTGGGAATCCAGTAGGTAAGGGCTGCTCATGCTGTTCCAAACTCCAGATTATATCCAGGTGGGAATGCTTGGCTCCTCCCCACTGGGCGGAGCATCCCACAATGGGCTGATGTAATTCTGTGAGTCATGCGGTGGATCCTTGATTGCTCATTAAACAGAGACAGCCTCCGGAGGGAGCTGTCAGGGATGAGTCATGGTAGGAGATAACCAGCACTGCCCCATCTGCTTTAAGAGCTTGTGAAGATGATGATAGAATACATGCTTTTGGTTACATCTTACATTTTAACCTAGGACATTATCCACATCTACATCATAGTCTAATCAATACCCTCCTTAATCTCTGCACAATGAAAACCTTACACACAAATGTCACTTAAAATTAGGTGTCCTTGTGGTACACAATGGGTTTCCCCATCTTCCTGTGTCACCCACCAAGCATAACCAGGTCCTTGAGCAAAAACAATCCCATGGATGGGTTTGCTTTTACCTGAGGTGAAAGTAATCCAAACAGTCTTTCCTAAAATTCCTCTCATGTGTACCACAGGGACTTTATCTCCATCCACTGTGTGCAATGGTTTGGACTGGGCAGGACCAGCTCGATTGATGGAGCTGCTTGTGTTGACCGTCCAGGTGATCTTTGCCACCCAATTTTTGAAAGTCCCCCCACCAAGTGCTTTCAAGGTCATCTTAAGTAGTCGGTTGCACCGTTCAACTTTCCCGGTAGCTGGTGCATGATAGGGGATATATCCATTTGATTCTGTGTTCTCTGGCCCAGGCGCTTATGAGGCAGTTCTTGAAATTGTCCGACTCAATTCTCTCAGAGGTGCCATGTCTCCACAGGACTTGCTTTTCCAGGCCCAAGACAGTGTTCCGGGCAGTAGCATGAGGCACAGGGTAGGTCTCCAACCACCCCATGGTTGCCTCCACCATGGGCACCACATAGCACTTGCCTTGGAGGGTTTGGAGAAGGGTGATGTAGTCAACTTGCCAGGCTTTGACCATCGTCCACCATACCACAGAGGCTTCACCCACTTGGTCTGTTTGATTGTAGCACAGGTCTCGCAGTTGTGGATGACCTGTGAGATGTTGTCCATAGTTAGGTCCACCCTTCAGTCATGAGCCCATCGGTTACATCTCACCCCTGATGACCAGAGGTGTCATGGGCCCAACGAGTTAGAAATAATTCTCCCTTGTGCTGCCAGTCCAGATCTACCTGTGATACTTTCACCTTGGCAGCTCGATCCACTTGCTCGTTGTTATGATGTTCTTCATTAACCCAACTCTTGGGTTCATGAGCATCCTCATGTTGAACCTCCACAGTCAGCCTCTCTACTCGAGCAGCGATGTCCTGCCAAATCTCAGCAGCCCGGATGGGTTTCCCTCTGCGCTGCCAGTTGGCCTTTCTCCAGCGATCCAGCCATCCYCACAGAGCATTAGCTACCATCCACGAGTCGATGTAGAGATAGAGCCTCGGCCACTTCTCTCATTCAGCAATATCCAAAGCCAACTGGACAGCTTTAAGCTCTGTGACCTGACTCGATCTACTTTGTCCGTTGGTAGCTTGTGTAACTCATTGTGTGGGGCTCCATACAGCAGCTTTCCATTTCCAGTTAGCGCCTACAATTCAGCAGGAACCATCAGGGAAGAGGGCATATCGTCTTTCACTCTCCAGTAGCTCATTATATGGTGAGGCTTCCTCGGCATGTGTCACTTGCTCCTGCTCTTCTTCAGAAAATCCAAGTCTCACCTTCAGGCCAGTTTGCTATAATTTCCAGAATCCCAGGGCGATTTGGGTTTCCAATACGGGCATGCTGCGTGATGAGGGCAATCCATTTGCTCCATGTGGTGTCAGTGGCGTGATGCGTGGAAGGAACCTTTCCCTTGAACATCAAACCCAGCACCGGTCATTGGGGTGCCAATTACAGCTGCACTTCAGTGCCAATTACTTCTGAGGCAGCTTGAACTCCTTCATAGGCGGCCAAGATTTCCTTCCCCGTGGGAGCATAGTTGGCTTCGGACTGTCTGTAGCTTTGGCTCCAGAATCCCAGTGGTCAACCCCAAGTCTCACCAGGCACCTTCTGCCAAAGGCTCCAGGACCATTGTTCCCGGCTGCAGAGTAAAGCACATTCTTCACCTCTGGTCCTGTCCTGACTGGGCCAAGGGCTAAGGCATGAGCAATTTCCTTCTTGATCTGGGCGAAGGCTTGTTTCTGTTCAGGGCCCCAGTGGAAATTGTTCTTGCAGGTAACTGTGTGAGCCAGTGAACATGCCTTTGTGTTGGGGTTGATCAGAGTGGGCTCCCCCAGGGCTCATTGCCCTTTGGTATGATCTGTCCTGGTTTGAATTCCCCGGTTGGCTTTCAGCCTCATCACTCCCCCAGGGCTCTCCCATTGGTCCCTGATCCCACCTTTCCCCCGGTCCCAGGAAAAACCCTCAGTGAGCCCCTGTTCCTTGGATTTGCCCACCTGCCCTTCGAGGGTCCACATGTAATAAACTCTTGGAATGAAGGAAAAGCAAATTCCCTTCCCACCTCTTTGCTACTGACTATAATACCGAACCTGCCTGTGCACTCATGGAGCCAGGCAGGGACTGTATTTATTAGGTAACCAGGTAGAGAGGGCTCACGAACTGGCTGTACTTGGGAATGTGCTTTCTCCAAAAGCCTATGGCACCTAGGAAACCTTGTGTTTCCTTCTTGTTGGTCGGTGAAGACATTGTGGTGACCTTATTGATGACCTCAGTGGGAATCTGACGCCATCCATCTTGCCACTTTACTCCCAGGAACTGGATCTCTCGGGCAGGTCCCTGGACTTTGCTCTTCTTGATGGCAAAGCCGGTTTCCAGGAGAATCTGGATGATCTTGTCTCCTTTCTCTAATACTTCCATTGCCGTGTTCCCCCCCACAATGATGTCATCAACGTACTGCAGATGTTCTGGAGCCTCACCCTTTTCYAGTGCAGTCTGGATCAGTCCGTGGCAAATGGTGGGACTGTGCTTCCACCCCCGGGGCAGTCAGTTCCAGATGTACTGCACACCGCGCCAGGTGAAGGCAAACTGAGGCCTGCACTCTGCTGCCAGAGGGATGGAGAAGAGGGCATTGGCAATATCAGTGCTTGTGTACCACTTCACTGCCTTGGATTCCAGCTTGTACTGAAGCTCCAGCATGTCTGGTATGGCAGCACTCAGTGGTGGCATGACTTCATTCAGGCCACGGTAATCCACCGTCAGTCTCCATTCTCCACTGGACTTATGCACTGGCCATATAGGGCTGTTAAAGAGTGAACAAGCCTTGCTGACCACCCCTTGGCTCTCCAGTTCCTGAATCATCTTATGGATGGGGACCACAGAGTCTCTGTGTGTGCGGTATTGCCGACGGTGCACTGTTGCCCTGGCGATTGGTACCTATTGTTCTTCAACTCTCAGCAGTCCCACAGCAGAGGTGTCGTCTGAGAGACCAGGCAGGGTATTGAGCTGTCTGATGTCTTTGGTCTTTAGAGCAGCTATCCCAAAAGCCCACTGATGTCCTTTTGGGTCTTTGAAATACCCATTTCTGGGGCAGTCTATGCCGAGGATGCATGGGGCCTCTGGACCAGTCACGATGGGGTGTTTCTGCCACTCGTTCCCAGTTAAACTCACTTCAGCTTCCAGTACAGTCAACTGGTGGGATCCTCCTGTCACTCCAGAAATAAAAATGGGTTCCACTCCCATATACCTTGATGGCATCAGAGTACATTGAGCGCCTGTGTCAACCAAAGCCGTGTATTTTTGTGGATCAGATGTACCACGCCATCGGATCTATACAGTCCAATAGATCCAGTTGTCTCTTTCCTCTACCTGGCTAGAGGCAGGGCCCCTCTAATCCTGGTCATGGTACACATTGCTCTCCTCTTGTAAATATGTTCCCAAGGTCCCTTCAAGAGGATCGGTCATGTAATCACTCCCGTACCACCTGGGAGTTCTGTCCACAAGAGACCAGAGCAACACTGGCACGAGATGAGCTTCTTGTGGTGGTTGTTTCTCTTTTTAATTCACGTACGCAGGCTGCTAATGAGGAGGTGGGTTTTCTATCCCACTTCCTCATGTGTTCTCCATGCTCCTGAAGGAAAAACCAGAGGTTACCTTGTGGAGTGTGTCTTCTCTCCCTGGCTGGGAGACGTCTGCTCCTGATGGCAGAGACTCTTGTTGGTTCTGGCGAGATTTGGTAAATTCCTTCCTTAAGCTCCTTTCTCAGTTTCTGGTAGTCCTCTTCGATTTTCTCCTCCAAGCTYGGGACGTGTCCTGCCAGCTTTGTTTCCACAGATGAGATATGGGTGCATAGTGGGGTGGTGACAGTGTCCTCATAGATTCTCAGTTTGTTGACCAAGGCACCCACCTTGTCCTCTCCTTCCCTCCGTGGCAGCGTCACTAGGTAACAGGAGTATATCTGGTCCGAGCTGTGCGAATCTCAACCACATTTGCGACGTGCACTGGACACCATCTGGGCTCTTGGGGAATCTCTCGTCTTCCAAGAGAATGATTTCCAGCACAGCCAATTCCCTCAGGCATCGGATACCTTGTTCCATGGTGTTCCATTTTCCTTGGTGCACCTGGAGGTCTTCTTTACAAAGGTACCTGTCTTTTACACTTGTCAGCAGTCGCCGCCAGAGGCTGAGTGTTTCTTGGGTTCTCCCAATCCCCTGGTCAACGACCACATCCCGGGACAGAGATCCCAGTTGCCTGGCCTCACTTTTGTCCAGAATGGTGTCATTAGCTGCAGCACCCCAGATGCGCAACAGCCAGGTCAGGATGGACTCGTTCGTCTGACAGGCAAGCTCTCTCCTCAGGTCACGCAGCTCAGCCAGGGATAATGACCGAGTGGTGATCTCCGGCTCTGTGTCTTCTGCTGGGTGTGAAGGTCCTGCCGCATCCTCATCAGTCACCATGCGGACTGATTTGCTCTTTGATTTTTTCTTCTGAACAGGGGCAACTGCTACCGGCTTGGGCTGTTCTGACTCACTGAAGGCTGTTCTGACTCACAGATGGTTTGTGCTCTTTTGGTTCCTTTTCTCTTTTTGATATTTTGCATGGACATGGTGCCTGTTGTTTTGCTGCTTTTGTCCCTCTCCTCCTGAGGATACAGTGCCATACCGAGCATTATTCTGACTCTAAGCATAGTATACATGGTGCAGGTCATAGAGAAAAAAGAAAAAAGACCTGACAAGAAGATTATGCCATCCTTAACATCCAGAGGGAACTCAGTAGTTTCAAAAACTGCTGTGCCTGGCCTGAAAGGCTGGAAGAAACCACTCTCTATTCTTCCCACCAGGGCTGGGTGAGATTGCTGAGGAGGTCCCAGATGTAGCAGCCCAGACTAGGACAGGCAAACAAAATTGAATATATATTCCGAATGGTATTCTGAATGGTTATTATGCTATAGACATAATAAACCAATAAAGCAATTCTCATACCATTCCCTAGTCTCAACAGAAGCAATACAACAGGCAGGTAGTTCCCCATGTGAAGAAAAATATAGAGAGCAAGGTACAGTGCCCATAGAGACAAGCTGAGCACCATGGTGAATAGGTTTCTGTTAATACAAAATTGTAATTCTGACTTTCTCTCAGGTCGAGCCCCACCTTGGGTGCCAAAATACGTACTAGTTTGAAAACAAACCAGTGGGAGATCACAAGTCAGAATTTTAATTTAATAGGAAAATTAAAATAAATGCAATAGTACAAGAACACTGACAGAGTCAGGATACAACCTGACACCCTGACTGCTACCTGTCCAGATGAAGCAGTCCAGATGAAGAGATCTTGTTGAAGTGGTGATCCTGTAGAAGGGTCTGGTCTTCACCTGAAGGTCCAGCGGTAGCTCCTGTCCCCTGGGAATCCAGTAGGTAAGGGCTGCTCATCCTGTTCCAAACCCCAGATTATATCCAGGTGGGAATGCTTGGCTCCTCCCCCTGGGCAGAGCATCTCACAATGGGCTGATGTAATTCTGTGAGCCATGCGGTGGGTCCTTGATTGCTCATTAAACAGAGATAGCCCCCCGGAGGGAATTATCAGGGATGAGTCATGGTAGGAGGTAACGCACATTGCCCCACCTGCTTTAACAGCTTGTGAAGGTGATAATAGAATACATGCTTTTCGTTACATCTTACGTTTTAACCTAGGACAATAACAAATCTACAGAATGGACACTGCCACAGCTCATTTGTCCAGAAAGTACTGTAGCATCTCTGTAAGTTAAAATCATCATCTTTTTGCTCACACTTAATGAACTTGCTAAACAGTGTCAGTCCAAACAGAATTTTAGATTCCTAAATTTGTTGTTCGTGATTCAATGCAAGAGAGTAAGAACTGCAAGTGCCCTAATTTTAGGGACCTTCATAGTCAATTGTCTTAGACCTCTGTCTTTTAGTTCCTCTATGTCAAACAAAACTCAAGATAACTGGAACACAGGAGTTTAAGAAAGGAGTAATTAGCATAAAATTTGGAAGTATTTCTGTAAAGAACACGTTAAAAGCGAAGTTTTTAAGAATTAAATTACTTTTTCTGACAAGCTTCTAAAACCATTGGAAGCAGACCTCTGCTCCAGAAAAATGACAACATTAGAAGTCCTTTAATTTCTGAATTCCTGACTGAAAAAGCACTTTTTTAGCTTTGATTACCATGGCAACTCCTGTTAGATACTTTATTATCTAAGTTACAGCCAGGGAACAGATTATCGTATTTTGTATAATGATATCTCGGGTAAGTAAGGTTGAATAGCCAATGCAGTGCAATTTTTAATGAATTTAATTAAAAGCTTTCATGGCACATTTTTGCCTGAAAAGTATAAATGGACTTTTCAGTAATATTAAGGGCAACAAAAAGTCACCACGTGATTTTTCTAGTATTACAAAACTAATGATTTTGTAATGGTCCTAAATGAATGGAATAAACTCCAAAATATTATAAGCCTCCCCCTTTGACAAGATACTGTAACTCTTTATTGCCAAAGAATATTGCATTCACAAAACCAATAAAATTAGTTTTCTCTAAGCAGAAGTTAAGTTGGGCAACAAATGCAGGTTTCACCTGTTTTGACAATTATCACTTTGATCTTGTGATGTCTTTGAATTTCCTCCTCCGAATTACTTAATCACCAAGAATCTTGCACATTACAGCTTTTCAGTTTTCCCAGTGAAACAAAAGGGCTTAACAGAAAAATGATAAGCAGAGTAAGAATATATTAAAGAAATACTGCATCTACATGCCATTTGATGGGCATGAGTATCCATTAGAATCCCATTCGTTCTTAAATCTTGACTGCCGGATGTCCTAAAGATCAGGGAAAGAATTTGAGTGATGTGTTTCTGAAAGTACATTAATCTCAGAAGGAGAAAGAAATAATTATACAATACTTAGACTGTTACTCATTTTGATCCTACCACTGCCACACATATTTAAAAACTTCCCAAGTAAGCACCCTTGAGAGTATTTAGACTTAAATTTTTATTCAGCAAATACATAACAAAGAACATTTGTATTTTATTTTAAAGATGGAGGATCTACTAAAGGGCTCATTTTGATTACTTCCAAAAGCAGTATATTAATCTGGTTTTAGAAACAATCCTCTTCCCCAAGACCATTTTGAATTTTAAAATAGAAATAGTTTTAAGTACCATAAAAATAAAATGAATGTATCAATTGAATTCATCTAGCAAGAAAAATTCCTCTTTTAAGTTGAAACTACACTCAAAAAGACAGTTAAAAAATACAGAAAATAAACTACTAAGAAGAATCATGTTTATTCAGATGTTATTTACATGTACGTAAGTAATTTCTATGAGAAGCATGGAAAAGCCTCTTAAATGTCATTCATATTATCTGCCCAGGCTATATAGGGAATTGAGGGAAAACAGTGAGGGACCATGTAATGAAAGATGATTTTACAATAATTTGCCTATACTAAATATCTAGGTTCTCTCCAACACTAAGTAACTCTCCTTTCCTGTTTTTTCCAAGTATTTATAGTGAAATTTGCTATTTTAATGGATTTATAGTGAAATATGGGGGAAAAAGCACATATGGATATAATTGGTAGAAAGAGTAAGAGGCAGCACTGAAGTACATGACCCRTATTTGATGAAGCATAGAGACCAAGGCTAGCAAGATTAATCTCTCCAGGAACAAATAAGCCTGAACTGCTCCAAATCCCAATTTATAAGTCTAGGGAATGTAAAGTGTCCCTCTTTCAGCAGATATCAATGATAAGCCTAAACATTCAGAGCAAGATGAATTTATATGTTCTATTGCAAGCAGCTGGGGAGAAAAATACAGTGCCAATACTCCATAGGCATTTGAAAGAGATCAATTTCTTTCCCTTAAAAAGACAGATACACACTGTAGAATAGCCAGAAGTTAGGAAGCGCTGTGTGAAGGCATGATCATTCTTCTCCGCTATTCATTTTAAAACATTACTTTTAATTAAGTCAGTTCATAATAACATCTAAAGTGTGAATATCTAATCTGATTGCATCATAACACTTACAAACTTTGCTGTAATTACAGCTGTAGATCACAGATTACATTTCCTCTGGAGCAGGAAACTGTGATCACCTCAGGTGCCCCCTATATTAGACCATATATGGTCCTTACAGTCCCAATGCAACACTTTTTGATAAACTAGTTTATGATCAAACAAACTCCTTGAAAACCATGGTACACAGAAAAGTGGAATAAATGCTTCCAGAGAAAAGTTAAAATAGAGAGTACTGAGTTGACTCCGGACTCAAGTGTGTAGTGGAAGGTAGCAACAGACATTTTGCCTAACTGAGTAGCCGTGTGAATTTAAAAACACAAAATGGAATCTAAGGTAACAGATTTTGTTAGCTGATGGATAATTTTATTTTACTTATTGTCTCTCTCCATTCATTTTATTTGTGTTTTTTGTTTTTAGAGCTTTCCTGATAAATGTAGATGGTTTCAATTTTGACCAGTTATCATGCTTTAAAATTACTTAAAACCAGATCTGGATCTTGCAACATGGAATTTCTCATTCTCTTAGGTCACATTGTTATAACCATTTTTACCAAAGAATGTTTGAAAATAAGTCCCTTAAAATAATGTGATTCACTTAGTCAAAAAAAGAGAAAAAACCCGGGGTTTTTCTCAGTGTTTAATAAGTCCGAACTATTAATAGGTCTAAGTTCCCTTGGAAAAATAAATAATAACATGCCTTAAGTCAAGTAATGTGGATCAAATAATAGGGAAGTATGTTGTAGAAGGTAGGTTTAAAATACTGCAATAATTTCATTTGACTGTAATCTTACATTTCTTTCAAAAATGTTACAGGAAACATGAGTCTTGACATGAGGTAATTTATAACTATTTTCTGGATATTTAAATAAATTAATTAAAATAGAGATTATTGCATTAGAAAACTTCCCAGTGCCAAGTTGATGACAAAGCTGTTGCAGCTTTTCATGCTACAGTATTATGTACTTTATTTTTTAATAATGGAGTGAGGAAAAGCTCCCAGAAACACAGATGTATCTGAGTAGAAATAAATATCTGAGCTGATGGAAGTCAGAATCTCAGGAAAGAGTTTGTGGTCCAAAGTATCCCCAAATCAGAGCTTGGCATCCAACAATCTTGATACTGAAACAGAAAGTAAAGCAAGTGCAAGTACATGAATCATCATAACTTGTTCATCAGGTTCTTAGAGTAATTTTAGTTACAGATTATACAAGTATTTCTCATGCAATAACAAAAAAAGCATCCCAAAATACCCAAACATAAATCCTACAATGTATTTTTACGTCCTGAAATATTTTAAAATGAATCTTTGGCATAAGGACTTCTCTCTCTTTTTTTCTTTCTTTTTTATTAATTTTTATAAAGTATGTGATGAGTATATAAACAAGCACATGAAATTAGGAACGAAATATTTGTGAGAAACAGCAGGATACAAAACGTGATAGATCTCAGCAATAAAAGCTTGGAGTCAAAATATTTTTCAATTTTTAAAAAGAACATAAGAACTGTCTTTTTGTTTTCCTTTTCTGTGCAAATATTAATCAATTAAAACTCTGATTGTATACTTGCAATTTATTAATTGGTTTAAGAGAATAAGATGGCTGCCCTCCAGGCATTCACTAATGGTGTTATTCTTGATGAATTTCGCTTTCCTTGGGATATTCTGAGGATATAAAGTACTGTGAGGCTTGATTTATGCCTGACATGAAGCTAAAGTCTAGAATACTTCTCCAGTCGACAAAAAAGATATTTTACTTACTTCATTAGTCTGCACAAAGGAAAGCTGAAGAGAGAAATTTCTATTAGTCATTGGGGCTCAGAGATCCTAATTACATTTAGTATTGAGATTCAATGAAGGGAAGAAACCATCAGTCTAGTGAAATTGTTTATTGTTCTTGTTTTTCTTCTAATAATAAGATGCCAGATGGAAACCTCTGCCTATATTAGCCACCTAATTTTAATAGTGTTACATTGCTTCTATTAACTGATAGACTCATTTGCAGAAAATAAGTTATTCCCTCCCCCAAATATTTAACAGCTTCTTCTTTACTCAGAAATTCTAAAACATTAGAAAGTCTCTTTGAAGCTCTTTTTTCTTAGTCATACTGCCGCATTAGAGCAAACATCTCCTCTCCCTAAACATCTCAAATGCTTTATATTAACTAGTCCTTGAAAGCACAATTTACAATGAAAGATATTTTACCAACGTATTGGAACAGAGGAAGCCATGGACAATTTTAGGGTGCTCCATGATTCCATGAGTTTAAAAAGGCAGTGAAAAAACTGAGAAGTCAACTAAAGGAAATATATATCTTTTTCTTATATTTTTTACTTATCCAATCTACATTTCCTAAACAAAACGTTGGCCTTGCTGAGACAGATACAGCCAACACTGAAGAGAAATAACCTTTACTTGTACATATCAGGAAACCTAGGAAGAAATAACAAAAATCTCTTTGTGAAAGGGCCCCGTTGAGATTAGAATAGACTGGGTGAGCCATACCTTCCAGCCTATAAGTGGAAACATACAGGAGAAAGCAGTAATGCATACACTGAAATTTAGCTATGTCTGGGTATCCGCACTGAGGAGATGCTCAGAGGAAAAGTAAAGAAGAAGCATTGCAGCAGTCTGTCTATCTCATCCTGTTGTCCAAAATGGCCTACCTGATTGAATTCGGATAGGGCAGGAGGCACTTTCAAACCAATTCCACAGAGTTATCTTCGAACCCTTCTTATGTCACAGCTGAGGCAAAGCTATCAGATCTCTGTCCTCGCTTCTCTCAGGAATACTACAATCCACATTTATAAAGGTTTCTGTACTGATGTGTCATTCTCCGTCTTTCAACTGGTACATGTAGAAGTTTGTTAAGCACTTTCTTCTGTTGTTATTTTCAGGGAAAGAGCAGTATCCTCCTCCCTTCACAGGTTTTCATATTTCATAGTATACAGCAAGCCTTCATAGTATAGATAGACAGACTTCCGCCTTATCTTCATCTATGTTCTTTATATAAAATATAGAGTATAAAAGATTGCTGTATCGTGTTGTGAAATAGCTGTAAGCATCCATCCAAGTACAAAATTTATGCTTGGATTTTATGAGAAACTTAGCTGAAAGGAATAGCAATGAGGTAATATTTGTTATCACATTGTCATAAATTCTAACAAAGCAAGAAAGCATATTTTAACTGTTTTTGTGATTATAAATTCACTTGGCGTATCAGAATTACACTATAGGTAAGGATCTGAGATTATTTACTGGGGCTTTTTTTTTAAAATTATAAAAACAGAAGTTTAAAAAAATTGCATTTAAAAAAATCATATAGTTGATAGAGTGAAAGTACCTAGTAGAACATATTCTTTTTTCAGAAATATGACTTATACATACTCAAAAGTTAATCATGCAGGTGTATTATTAACCAATTAAAGTTGTATTATGCTTCTCATCTAATATAATTCTGTCTGGTGAGCACTATATTCTGGTGATTATGGTACATAACTGATGGTTGGAACGTGTAACATTGATAAAAGTCAAAAGTTTCAGAGTCATTCCAGATATATTGGATGAAGTTAAAATCTAAAAGTGTGCTATAAACCCTGTTCATTAAATATGCATTAATATTTTCATTAAAAGCATTCAACTTAGGCAATACACTTACTGAAAGACTATAATATTTGACAGAATTTAAAATGGCAAGGTATTTATAGAGACTTCTATATTTGAAAATAAATTATGTGGCTGTTTGGCTACTCAAAAAAGACAAAGATAGTTTTGGACATGTACATCTTTCTGCTCATGAAAAGATGGATTTACAGAAATGCTGGTTGACCTAACTGGCTTCAAAGTCTCTGGTGATTTCAGTGGATCTTGTCAAACAATAGGCCGTTCACACAGGCTGAAAAAACAGCTGAGGGACAGGATCAGTTAGCAGCTGTATATGTCATGGCTCTCAGGGCCAACCACTCGTGAATGACAGAAGAGCACTTCAACATTTACCTTGAGATTTCTCATCATTAATGATAGATCTAACTTTTACTATTAAGTACTTCTGACCCAAATTTATGTGGCTCTCAATGACCTCTACTACGAAAGGTGATGGTATGTCTCAGTTTCAAAATCTTGCTGAAGATGTAGATCTACAGACAGATGCTCCCAACAACACTTTAAATCCCTCTTGTGGCCGACTCCAAAGCAGATGGAGGACCCTTGTGCACAAACATAGCACCTATAATGGCATCCTGAGTTGGTTCTTGCATTCTTTTTTTTTTTCCCCATTTTAAAGCCCGAACAATAAATGGAATAGGACTGTGTTTTTTTAAAATATCCAGAGGAATGATATGCTCAAAAGTCCAGATATTACTGTTCAGAAGAAAAAAGCAAAAGAGCACCATTGTCCCCTCTTTCCCAACTTTTTTTCAGGCCAAAAGCTCTCTTTCTAGCAAATAAACATCATGGGCTACTCAGGAAAAACCTGTCTCAGACACAACAAAAGAATATTTCAATTCTGTGCATGAAATAAGACCTTTTAAACACTGCTCTTGAAATGGAGTTTAGAACAGACCCTTTTCAAGAAGAAAAAGGATGCAGCAGGTTGACTCAAAGGTCCTCTATTCTTATGACTATTGGTATTTATTACTTTAATATTCTGATATGCAACACTGTTACAATTGAAATGTATGGTTAATCTTATATTAAGAAGATAAAATAAGCCCTGAGATGATAGCAGAGGCACCTGGTCTCGTTAAGCACTGCATCATTAGATTAGAAATCTTAGAGGGCGATGCTATGAAGGAGGAAAAACTCATAGCAAGTATTTTTATGTAGTCTTGAAAACAGTATTTTAAATAAAAACCAGAGAGGCTTTGAGACATGCATACCTAATGACTTGTCCTGTAAACGAATGACTAAAAATATAAAATGAAGTGATGTTTGTTAACCAATAAGAACAAAACCACCTTTTGTGACATAATTCCTTTTCTTACAGCTAAAAAGCAATAAAGCTGGAGTGACTTAAATGAACACTCTCTCAAAGGTTAAATAAATTGTAATGCCATAGAACTACTGGTGTTTAGAACATTTAAAGGTCAGTTCTGTGAGATTATTTTTATAAAGTTTGAGTTTATTTTATTATTTACAAAAATTGCATTTCCCTCAGCTGAGAAAGTTTTGAAAGGTCCATCGTAATGTGGTAACACTGCTGCAAGAGTTTTGCTAGATTGAAGAACGAGGTTGGCACAGAGAAGTTGTCTCTTCCCCCTCAATATATAGCATCTGCACATGAGACATATAGCATATGCACATGGAGACAGCATAGCATCACAGCAAGAATTAAAATCTCAATCTCTGCGAAGGCGTGCCAAAAACCATTATGCCAGAGCTAACATGTGTCTACCTCAGGTGTTTTCCACCTGCATTATATAGGAATAATCTCAATGAAACGCTTCGAGTTCAGAAAAACATGATATTTTGAGTACTTGTACCCCCTTTTATCCACAAAGTATCCATACACAAGGAGATTTTAGAAGATTATGGGAATTAGAATTAAACATTTTTAAATGATGGTGTGAATCTACAAAGGCTAACTTATAAATTTGTGATAACCTGAGAAATTCCTCCTATGTCTATGATGCAGGCTCCTATAGAAAGTGATTTCAGAGGTAAGTGAACCAGCATCTTCAGATAAAAAGTCAATGCTTCTACATTTTTGAAAATCAATGCCTTAATTTCCAATGAATTACTTAAAATCTTACTCTTCCTTAAAGGAAGAAAAAAAGAGGGGGAAAACACACCAGTAAGAATATTTGTGTCTGAAAAAATAACAGTTTTTATCTCATCTGAAATCCCTCACCTAGGAGTGAAAAGTCACAATTTTATAAAAGAATTCTTACAAATAAATCATCGACCTTATCTGTGCTATTAAAATTAGTAGTATCCACATAGAAGTGGTGCTCAGTTCAAAGCTATAGATTAATTAACTGGTCAATAACCAGCCTCTGCTGATGCTTAACCCAGTGGTCTATTTCTGTCTTGCCACAATCAAAAGAAGATTATAGTCATTTTGGGGCAGGGGGAGGTAAATTTCCACAGCCCCTGGATTCCTATCTGTTCTTTGCCTATGCACTTTGTAGGCTCAGTCCTCTAATACTTCCTTGAGTAATTTCACTTCCCCTGTAATTTTATTGTGCTGAAGCATTTGCAGGATTTGACCCCTTGTGAGTCACAGAATCACAGAATATTCTGAGTTGGAAAGGACCTACAAGGGTGGTCAAGTCCAAACCTTCAGTGAATGGCCTGTAGAGGGATTGAACATGTGACCTTGACATTATTAACACCCTGCTCTAACCAACTGATCTGGAGTCATTTCCATCTACTTCATAAATCCTCATGTTTTCAAAAGCCATCCTCAGCTTCTTTGCATTTTAATATTGAGCCTTGAGCTGAATGGAAATGTATTCTTCCCAACACTTGCATATTTTTAATTTTAAGCAGGCAGGCTTTCTCTTCTGAGCTACCATATTGGCCGACAGCTTTTGGTTCTTTTTATATTGTTTTTTCCTATACAGCTTCTATATTACTGTTGCTATTCCAAGTCTTTTATTACCAAATACGTTATGAATATATCTCTGAGAAAAAACTGATGGTTTGAATAGACATTTCAGTAATATATTCAAGTAGACATTTCAGTAATAAGTTCAAATTTAAAACCTTCAGCCTTCTTTCTCATCTTTAATTAAAGCCATCACTTTCCATTTACAATCATATTCTTGTAAATTCTTCATATTTTGTTCTTCTAAATAAAGACTACTAAAGAACAAAGTTAATGAATGAGACTGTAAATCTTCAGAGGTTTTGGATATATACAAATATTCAGCTTGATAGGTGGTTTTGTAAACACATTTACAYTGAGAGTGCAAGGAGTTGATACAATGAGATAAATTTCAGTATAAATATAAGCAAACCCAGATCTATTACAAACTTGCATCATTTACTCCTTTAAGACGAAACTGAGTGGGAGAGAACAAAAATCATGGAAATAGGACAGAGCACAATATCACAAGTTTCTTTTTTATTAGATTTCTTGGCTGACCTTTTCTGTCCCAGCTCCCATTAGAGATCCTTATGACTGATCAATTTGCAGGCATTTTTTTCCTTCGATCTTCAAATCTTCGATCTACTGCATTTTAATGTGCACTTACCATGCTTTTTCAAGAACAGTTTCTGTTCATTTTTTCAGTAGATTCAAATTCAGTAGTTGTGTATTTTAGGAATGGTATTCCCTGATTTAGTGTTCCCACTGAAACACCCCAGACCGTGTGCCTCTTGCTGGCCCACTTCTCCCTCACCCCCTCTGTGGTGGGTTGGAGGGGAGAATTAACCCTGTCAGAACCCCGACAGTAGTGAAGTCAGGTCTTTTATGTCCCCCTAAAAACTACAAAGTAAATAGCAAAAGTGGAAAAAAACTTGCTCCATAGGTTTCCTTGGTAAGCCTTGCAAACTTACTAACTTATTCCAGCACATGATGAAAACCAGGAATTTACACACAGTGTTCTGGAGATTACAAAATCAAAATACTAAATAAAAACTGATAATCAACAGAGATCTTGGACTGACATCCTGTTAACACCTATAGGACAGAAGGACATTGAACAAATGAATTTTGCAACGGAGGTCCTTAGTACACACTCCTGATGTGCATGGTTGTTCCACGTCAGTCTTCAAACTGCTCATATTTTCCTTTCTCAGTAAAGTTGCCAGAGATGAGACATTCACTTAGTGGAGTCAAGCAGATTATAGTTCAGGTCTTTAAGGTCTGTGACAAAGCTTGCAGGAAACAAAGCTCTAAGTTGCCTCATCATCATTGTGATTCATGCCAGCTGTCAGATGTCTTTCCTACTTGTTTTGGAGCTTCAGCTCAAACTAACCTATTTCACTTGGAATTTGAACAAATTTGAGGTACTTATATAATGAAGTATTGGCCTGGGCCAAGAAGTGACAATTAAGAGCAATGCCTCCAAGCAGAAGCTGACATTTGCCTCTTCTCACCTAAGACCTGTTTGAGGACTTTTCCATACTACTCCATTGAGAGTCAAAGAGGACAACAGGGAAAGATTTTTCACACAGGCAGGTGCCAGATCCATTTGGGACCAGGTGCTTTCAGGTGAGACTTTGACTGGCAGTGCGAAGAGTTTCTCCTTGCTCTTCATTAAAATATAACAGCCTCTCTAGAAAGTGAATTGATGACTTGGTACTGAGCCTGTTGTTTGACTGTGCTTTAAGCAAGAAAGAGGTACAACTAGAACCCAGAGCAGGGCTTGCATTCAGCATCACATACAAGTTGTAGACTGTTTCTGATTAGGATAGCCCAGGCCTGGAAGGACACAGAAGAAATCAAAGCTTAAGAAGCTAGTCATATAACTTGAATGACCCCTAGTTAGTAGTTATTCAATGTTTTAGAATCTCACTGTTGAACTGAAATGGCCTGAAGAACACATAAAAGCCTAGGTTCTTCAGACTGAGATCTGGAAAAGAGATGCTCTTTCCTGGTACAGTAGGCTGCATCCAGAACACTCTGGACACACAAACTGGAAAAGGTTCCTCACAAAATGAAACTCCAGCTGCTTTGTTTTGCAATGAATCCCACAGTGCAGGTGGATTTGTACAGGGTCTTAATAGTTAGACAATGATATGTCAATGGTTAAAAGTCCAGGAAGATCTAATGCCTCAGTCTTTCCTCTCAGCATTGAGCCATGAGCTCTACTTACCAGGCTCATGGCATTTTACAGAGAAGGAAAGAAGGTCTCCACAGAAGTATAGAAGCAGTCTTCAGCCTCTTACTGAAGTTCTGCCAAAATGGAACAAAGAATGAAAAAATGACTGGGCTGGAAAGAGAGGGAGTAGAACAATGGGCATGACTCTGTAGGAGGGTGATTAGAACTCTAATGTGGAGCTGGAGAGTTCTGAGTTATGGTTCCTTCTTCCAGGATTATTTATTCACTTATTTTATCCAGTGTACGAAATGAGAAAATGGACTGAAGAGCACCATGGAAATTGACTCTGTTTATATCTTCAGGCAATTTTACTTTAACTGCAAGTTATTGTACTTAATTTTTATTTTCCTATTCTTTTATAATATAGAGATGATTTTAAGACATTTCAGAATAACTGCTTTGGAGTAACATTATTTTTAACATAGAATAACTATTGTCTATTTTGTTAGCAAACTGTTGCTTTTTTATGGACTGCTAAAGACTTTTATATCACAGATAACAAAACAAAGACAGAGAGAAAAGAGAACACCTTTTCATAAAGAAAAATACTGAATTCTCATTTCAGGTTTTTTAATATATACACTTTTTATCTACATGCAAACCAGTGAGATCTGAGGTGTTAGACTTCTCAGCCARGCATTGCTAATGACTCCAGTCTTTCACCTGTTCTCTTCCCTCGGATCACTTGTCCAGGAGATGGGTGCTATGTGTTTCCACACACTGCTAATGAGTATAAGAATGCTTTTCTTTCCATGATCCAAAACCCCCTTTGCAATTAGATTTTTGACACCTAGTGACCTTCCACAGATCAGAATGTACATTGTTTCTTTGTTAGATAATTTGTGATGTTGAYCTTTTAGCTGGTAAAATATTATTAAAACAATGAAATCCCTAAAATACTTCTCTCAAGACAGCCTGTGGTCTTAAAATTTATATTCAACTAATTATTACAATATCTTTGAAAATAAAATATTACATTTTATATACTTTTTTGTCAGCAGCCACTCAAAATTCGTAAGTTCTTACTTCGAATTTTTTTAACAGGATCAACTCTCCTCAAAATTTATTTGTGGAAAATTAATAAACATTTCTCACAGTAAGGTGACGTTTCACAGAGTAGGTTTGTAAGTGTAAGCTGGTTAAATCTGTACAAGAATGTGAATAGCTAGAGGTTCTGCCTGTATGTATGCTGAGAAAATAACTTCTGTTATTCATACTACCTCTGACTTGGAGCTGTGTCATCAAATCCTCATTAATAAAAATAAATTATGTGAAGACACCTGAGAAAACAATGATGGAGTAGTATTGGCCATGTGATGCATGCCAAATAAGTGGCTTCAACAGGAGGAAGAGGATGGTTTTCTGTTTGTTTTTTTAATTTAGTTCTATTATGGGAGTAGAATAAGGGCTTCAGGAGGAATAAGTGTGTCTCTCTTTGCATAGTCAAACACCTGCCACCTACCAAGAGCCCGGATGTGAGGAGTTCTTTCCAGAAGCAGAGTGTGTACTGGAACAGAAAACAGCAGGGTGGAATCCCTCTGACAATAGCAGGGTGTGAATAACCCTACAGTAAAAGGAACAAAGGCCAGACAGGAACGGGGGAATTCAGCAATGCATTATTAGGAGCCCCCATTTATGGGCGAACACAGCTTCTTTTAATATGTACAGCAGGTTTAAACATAGTCTTGTCTGTACAGAATTATATCTGGATGACACAAATAAATGTAGCCCATACTTGGCTATCAGCACTAGCTGATGTAACCACAATGGACACACTCTCATCTTGCTGGTCCCTAACTTCTTTGTAGGTGCATTTTATCAGTAGAGTATCTGAGATTTATTTTGCTTGTTCAGTAGTGATTTGCTTAAGAATAAGTGTAAATTAAATCCTAAACCATATTGTTTGAGATTATTTCAGTCATTTTGAGCTTTCTTGTATCACAGGTGTTGAACAGTGCACTTCCTTACAGAGTGCTGAACCAAGAAGCCTCAGCCAAGCTTTGAACATTCATGAGTGAGAAGCCAGGTAATTCTTATTTATTTGGTGATTTCTCTACAGTCCCAACAGCACTGTTTGTTCTGTTTGTTCTTATTAACCTATGATAATGGAAAGCTGGGCTCCTACCAGATCATCTTATACAGACTCATCCTCCTTCCAATTGTGACGGATCCTCAAATGTGGAAGAACAAAACAAAACAAAACAAAACAAAACAAAACAAAACAAAACAAAAACCAAAACAAAGCCCAAAACTTCTCTTTTCTTCCTTCCTCCACATTCTGTTAGTCACATTAAAGATATTTTCTTATACATCTCTCCCAAGGCTGTCCCACCCCTTTTCTTCTTACAAAAGAAAAAAAGAGCTTTTTTTCCCATTAGTATGTGCTAAGGTAGGTACAGACTGATTTTTTTTTTTGTCCACGATATAGGATTTTATGCTGTTAGAGGTCATGAATTACATATTGAGTTTATGCTCACTCAATAAAGGTTATTTTCTCACTGTTCCTTTACATCTCTAAAAAGCACCTTTGATCATAAAATTCTCTTTGATCAACTAGAGCAAAATCTTCAGAGCTGTGCTAAATTGTTCACGTTGCATAAAATCCTTACTTTGCAGAGAGAGTCTCTTTTCTGCTCCTTGATAGTATTATTATCAGTGAACTCTCTTGTTGATTAATTATTTATTAGCAGAACAGTCACCTTAATCATTATTATTACCTCTACTATAGAATGTAGTTCTCTCTGCTACCCCTTATTCCTGATGTGCTATTGAGGATTCTGTGCTGCATTTTTATTGAAAACTTTAGTCTCCCATGACTGGCTTCAACTATCTCACAGTATGTGTTCTTAGACATTATTAGAAGTTACTAGTTTAGATTCCAACAGCTTCATGCACAAAACAGAGTTTTGATCTGAATAACCTTTTTGCACCCAAATGACACCAAAGGAAGAAAAAAGCCCAGAAAGCAAACTTGTGTTTCTTCACAATAGAAGCCCATATAGAGTCTAACAAAAGTGATAAGTTACTGCTTGGTTAAACCAGCAACAGCAACACTGAGTGATACTTTGCTTAGATTACTGAACTAGGCTTTCTAGGCTTTTTTTTTTTTTTTTGTCAAGTAGAGAGGGCGCAAGCACAACATTCACTTACTAATAGGTTACGTAGCCTCACATTGTTCAGATCAAGCAACCCTTTATGGGATGATCACAGTGAACATCTGAAAAGGCTGAGCTGTAGAACTCCACAGCTCAGTACACTGTGCATACAGTTTGCATTAAATTGCCAGGGTTTTCTCTCAGCCTCACATTCTTTTGGGCTGGTTTTCAGGCAGTCCTACAAAGTCCTTTGTAAGGTGTGTTTTTCTGTTTACTGTGCAAACAAAGAAAAAAATGTGTCCAAAATTTTCGCTCAAATTTGTAATCTCAGTAAGAAAAGGAGTTGAACAGAATTAATTACAATGTATTAATTACAGCTATTTCATTTCTCATTAGCTTTACCAGCTCTGTTAGAGATAGCATTCTTCCTGAGGACTTGCTGATTCACAACACACAGAAACACAAATATTATTAGATTTCGCATTTATTAAATGTTCTTCCCCTAAGAAGAGCAGTACATTTTAATTGAATAACTCATATTCAAAGTTAAATGCAATTAACGTTTTCCTAGGGAAAATTAAGTCATCAGTCTAATTATCAAAAGCATAATTAGATGATCTGGTGCTCTTTTTCCTCCCCTATCCCTGGCCTTTTTCAGGCCAAAGAACAGTATTTGCTGTAAAAATGACATTATAAAAAGTAAGTTAAAGTTCAATGAATCAAGCACTGAAAATTTCTATCACTTAGGTCAATAGCTGGAAATATCTATATCTTTTTCAGTAAATGGTTAAAAGCTGAATTCTGCAGTGTGCCTGGACCTGTGAGTTAAGTTTTTATGAATCTCTTCCCTATGGTATGGTTCTCTGCCTTCTAAGAGTTGTCTTAAATGATGACATCCTTAGGCAAGTAAGACTCTTCCCAATGCTCAGAAATCCTAAGCATCAGCTGCTTGATGTGAAAGTTAATGATTTATAATCTAGTTTTAAACTCACTGTAATGGCTGAGTTCAAAGAAATGAGCACAGCATGTGGATATCTAACTCAAAAAGTACTTTAGAGAATAATGTATTTTATGAAAATGTATAAAATATGGTTTTTTTCTTTATAGTGGAAGTTCATAAATCCACATCTTATGTTTTAAAATCATGCAGTAGCCAGCGGCAAACTCAGGAACAGAAACAATCTCATCAAATGCCTCCTGTTGCTGCTCTAGGAAGTTTCCATCTAAAATCAAAGACAATTTTATATCATCCAATATACATAATATTCACACCACAAATTACTAAATAAAACTTATTATGAATACACTCATTACCCTTTTATTACTGCTACTCTCTACATGTACTATTGCTATTTCCTGTAGTTCCAGCCTTTCTGAAGTAAGGTGCTAGCTGGTGCATACCGACTTCACCTTTGCGCGGAGAGAGGAAGTCTTTCCTCTGACAGGCTGATAGAGCTGACACTGAAGTGGAAAATGTGCCACTGGTCACAAAGATATGGCCAACAGCCTTAGCACATACATGAATCATTTGGGGGTTGTAATTCGAGATCAGTTTGAGAAGAAATGGTTTAAAAATAAGCAGAGGGTGAAGAACTTTGTAGTAACCGTAGAAATACAATTTCCTTCAGTTTTATCAATCCATAACAGCCATCATTTATTCTATATTGATGCATCACAATTTATAATATCTAAGCACTTCATCTAGCTGGGGCTAGAGTACTGCTTGTGCAATACCTTAATGGTAAGAGAACTTAGAGGAGACTTACTTGGGAAGAAATTGGTATAGTCTAAGCTACATATTTTTGCAAACAATATCTTTCTGTACATGCGAAGTTTGTACCGCAGTAACAAAATACAAGACTTCAATCCTCAGCATGAAATTGTATGTATCAAGAAATTGTTACATAGCATGGTCACATCTACATGGATAAAGACTTCTATGCAAAGGAAGTTCCAACACTGCCAAAGAAAGGCAAGAATTCTTTCTTCTATCTTTTCTAAGCATACAAGAATTTTAAAATAAGAAACTATAAATTATCTAAGAAGATTCATTTCTACTAAAATTTTTTTAGAGAATTGAACTATGTATAAATATTTTTAGTTTAATTTTCTCCCGATAATTATGAATGCTCTTTTCCCTGATTTTTACTTCTTTGGTTTTGTGCTACGACAACTTTAAATTCTGTAATCACTCATTTAGTTTAGCTGCCTTCCTGTTATTTAAAATAAAATTTATTATCTCTTCCTTAAGTGAACTCATTAAGTCTTTATTCTTCATAGGTCTTTCTTTTCAATCACTACTCTTTTCAAGCAACAAAGACATCAGTCTTACCCTTAAAATGTTTCTGTAACAACACTGTAATATAAAACGAGAGAATCAGATTTTCTTATTAGAAACAGGTTCTCAGTAAGGTTTCCTTATTAGCAATTAGCTTCTTCAGCTGCTAAAAGAGACTACACTGTGTGAGTCTCCGAATAGTCTTGTAGAGATGGAAACAGGAAGAACAATGTTATGTCCTGAAAAAATAAGACTGCAGAAAATAGGTGTCAATAGAAAGCTGCACAGAGAAATCATGGCACGTCCTTGTCTTCAGAACTATAGTTAGAAAAGCTTACACATCCCCTGCAGAGTTGTTCTCTTCTATGCAAGCAATGCTGATTTAGTTAGGCTGCACYGGATCACTGGCAGCTCCATTCTGAACCATCCAAGAACACAGAGTGGATCTCCACTTCCTTTACAGCGACCACATTGATTTTTCTTCCTAGCCTGAACCATCTCTGCAACATAACCTGCAAACTCCACCACAGTTGTGCAGTTGCTCAGAGGGATCAATGTTACAAGATGTTTTGTTATACACTTACCAAATCTCCTGGGCTACTTACTAAATTAATTACTCTTATCTGTACAAACAAGTTTTCTCCTGAAAGATATTTCATAAATAACTTTCATGTCCCTGCAGACCATTTGTCTTATTTCTTCTCTGATTAAAGCTTGTAATGCAATGTTTATTTTGCCTTTTTTTTTTCTTCTTAAGTTTTTGACTAGAGATTTTAAGTCTTCAAAAGGCATCTTCGGTTCCTACAGGTATACTGTGGATGAAAATAATTTCCCCTACATCTTCTCCCCATGTCATCAGACCTTTCTAACAATGTGAACATATCTCTTCATATAGTATATTCAATGGTTACTTCAAATGCACTAGTCAAAACAGAATTATTTCCACTTTTTTTCTATGAAGATAAATTGTATTTACTTATTTTAGAAGTAGGTACATAGTCCTGGGATTCATTGCGAGTTTTTTTGAGTTTTTTTAACATCTATGCAGCTTAAAAACGCTCCTACAGAGAGAAAAGTAATAAAAAATGATTTAARAGAAACCTTAAAAAGTTAGGTTTTTCTTGTGTTTTTTTTTGTTCCACTCCTAGCACCCACCTCCTGTGGAATGATAAAATATGTCTTGTCAAAAAACACATGAAAGACTAGTATGGAATATCACACTTACACACATCTTAGAGTTTACTGGGCTGCCTTAGTCATCACGAAAGTCCCTTTATAAAACGGAAATTTAATTCAGATAATATTTAGGTATTTGAATTGAGACACCGAGACAAACTAGTTTAAACAGAAGAGCAAAGGAAACTAAGCCTCTGTGAATAAAACGGATTGAACCCAGAAAGGTTTGAAATGTACCCAAAAAACATGATTAAAACCAAACGAGGTTAGATGTTGGTGGCAAAAAAACTTGGTATATTTTATCTAATAGTAAAAGAGGCAAAGAGAAAAGAGAAAGAGAAAGAGAAAGAGAGAGAGAGAGAGAAAGAAAGAAAAAAAGAAAGAAAGAGAAACAAAGAAAGAAAGAAAGAAAGAAAGAAAGAAAGAAAGAAAAGAAAAAAAGAAAGAGAAAAAAAATGTTCATGGGGGTGGTGGAGACAGGGAGAGAGTGACAGGGTTTAGAAACATATCACCCTTCCAAGGGTCCCAATGACATCTCGTTGCTACCCTCCATCTGGTCYTCTTGGTGGTGAGGGTCTCCCGCATTTCCGAAAAGTATAGAATGCCATGGATTAATATCTGTGTGGGCCAGGTGGGAACGCCCAGGCGCCTCCCCTGGGGAGGGCAAGTTTGACACTGTCCCTTGCAATGCTGTGGATCTGTTTCAGCATGTGCAGTGCTCAGGTGCAGGGTCTGGGGACCCCTTTGGGGAGGGCCTTTGATGGGCCATGAAACCCCTCTGTCCTTCACATGTATGAGGTTTTTACCCAGGGTGAAGGGCCCCACAGCTGAGCTGGTCTGCACAGCGCCAGGATGGGCGTTCACTGCCTCTCACCAGAGGCTTTTTTACCACACACCCGAAACCTTTCCTCCCCCCCCCCCACCCTTTGGTGTGAGAGTCTGTGAGAGCCTGACAGATAACAGCCCCGGGACTGTGGTCTCTGCTCTGAAGGTGCTAAACTTGATATCTCTGTGAATGTGTTCTTATCTTCATCAGCAAGCAGTCCAGAGCCTCATTAAGGGTTTTGGTGGTTTTCTCTKCAGCTTTGGTACAGTTTTGCTGTAATAGGCAAAGGTCCTTCATGAAGATGTTTAAGCCATAAATTATAACTTTCAGTCTCTGACTGACGTTCACGACTGTGGGGTGCATTTCATGTAATTTGTAGAGAGAAGAGCAAATGTGACTCAACTCCAAATCACTCTCAAGACAGAAAAGACAAATCTGTCTCTTCTTTCTTAGGAGTTCCACTGGTCAGGGTCAGATTTAATTTTCGCTGGAGCCTCAACAGCAGCCCTTGAGGCAAAGACTGTCAAAAGGTATACACTGACTGAGTACAAGTTTAAACTACTCTTGCTTTCCGGACAGTCCTGCCTTTTGCAATTTTTCTCTAGGTAGAGAAGTGTGTTGCTTTTGACTGTTTCTGTCTTCCCCAGAGGACTTTCTGCAAGACCTTCCTGTAATCAGATTTATGTCAGTATAGGGAAATTACAGAAAAAATAACAATTATCAAACAACTTTTAGCAAGAGATGCTCCCAAATTAACAATAAATATTTCAATTAAAGATAAGACATGTCATGAAACCACTCAGCGAGCACCTTAATAGGAAATTACATGGCCTAAGTAGAAATGGTTATGGTTTACAGTTATTATCTGTGACCTATTTGGCGACTGCTAAGGAAAAGTTAATGCTTATCTATCAATCCATACTGAAAAATTCTCAAATGCTGAATGCATACTCTCTGTGTACTCTTCAGAAGCAACTTGCATTGACATGTCTTGGAAATTGGATATAAATCTAGGTCCAGGGGCTAAAATGTACTAGAAATCAATGAGAAATTATTATCTACTGTTGAATTTGAGGTTTTAAGTGTTCCCATTACAACAGTATCAAACCACTTCAAGTGCAATCACAGTGGTGAGATGCTTAAAAGTACTGAGACTGAAAGGACAAGTTTGGCAAGCCTGGATTTCATCTCCCGTGCCAACTGCAGCCTCGCTACCTTGCCAGCCCACCTCTCTCTCTGGGTGTCCTGCTCTCAGCACAGCTGATGCTGTGGTCACATAGCACATACACACACATATCTGAGTCCATTCCTTTATAGGGTTTAACTCACGGCCCAGTTCTTCTGGAGTAAAATCAGAAGTGGGAGAGACACACAAAGAAGTGACAGATGTCAGGATAAGCTATGGTTTAATAYCAGGATGTGAATCAGGTAGGGAAGAAAAAAACAACCCTTTTGTCTCCTACACAACAGATTCATTTCCAGTTGCTGAACTATTAGATTCGTTACAGGCCTGTACTGCTACAACTGAAAAACTTAGAATGTAATTAGTGTATTTACAGGAAATTTTTCTGTCCTAGCAAATAGACACTTTCCTGAAAAAAAGAAATCTCATTGATTAGCAGATTTGGTCTGTGAGAGGAATGTTCTGCTTGTTTCGAGCTTTTCCAAGTTTTTATGTAATATAATCAGAATATTCAGATGAAATAATTTTCTCTGAAACTACCTTATACACGAACACCCAGATTAAACACTTAAAACTGTACATAGAAAGCTTCTTATATGTGTCTACAACTGAAACTCAGCTCTACAGAATGACATAGACAGCAAAAGCATTTCTCTTGGGACTGAGAATCTTGGGGAGATACATTCAAAAGCTTTGCAACAGCACTGGTGAGGTCCCATAACAGCGTCAGAAAACCTCTGTACACAAGAGAAAAAGACTTAAAAATTTTTTCTGATCCCTAATTTTTCAGTATATCTAAAATGATACACCAGACTCCTGCCATAGAACTGACACAAATGTCAAACTTCACCAAAAACATATTTTCATCTTTTTCTTGACATATTAATATTTTTAACAAGGTAGATGATGCAAATTTATATCTGGTTATGAATATAATAGCATGAAAATAGATGAGGAGATATTTGGGAATCTGTCTATATACTATAAGATTAATTAATTCATTGAAGAGTACTTTATTATCTCTGAAAAAAATTAATGTAGCTATAGAAAAGAAGCTGTACATAATAAAAGGCTAACAACCTTCAGGGTCTCCATTCACCATAAAACTAATTTCACACCTAGTCTATTATGTAATGTGCTATGAAAATACTCTTTGCTTCAAGATATATTTATATTAGTTTGGACCATATAAAAGTTGTGTTCAATGCTATACAAATCATCCATAGAGTAATTTTATAAACAGTGAAACAATGATGTATATCTTTTTTTTCAAAAACTGGAAGCTTACGTGGTCAGTATAAAGAAATAAAGATCATAATAACCTTTTTCTCAAATATCCAAATATTTACCATAATTGCCAGTAGGTGACGGGATGCGCGAGTGGGGGGGGTGGAAAGAGCGTCACGTCCGTCCCAATCGCGTCCCTGTCGGAGCAGCTCTGGGGGGTGCCGCACAAACACACTCGGACACACTCTGACACACCGGAGTTGGTGGATACTCGCAGTCACTCACACACAGAGCCGGACAGCTCCTGCAGCGTCGCCGGGGGCAAAGAGGCGGGAGGGGTCCTTTGTATGGAGTTCTGAGGGGTTTGTTGGGGTCCTCGCTCGAAGGGACCCAGGGACAAAGAACACAGAACACTGAGGGGCCCGGGGTTTTATCCGGATCGGCACCGAGGGATGGCAGAACATCAGGGACCTATCCTTTGGGGGCCAGGGAGTGGAGAGGACATGGGGTGACAGGACAGTGACCACTGYGGAAGGCGAGAGGTGGAACAAGGGACCCAGGAACCAGTGGGGTATCAAGGAAAGGAGAACTATCTAGAACATGGGCTTAAAAGGGGTAAAGGGGATGGTCTTAGACCTCTGAGCCTGCCCACCAGCGGACCTCCACTGTTTTGGGGCTCTGTGGCTCCTTGGTCATTCCTGCAGTGGACTCAACCACTGCAACAAATAGGCATTGAAAATATTTGGACTCTTTTATGGTTTGCATGGTTTGATGAATATTTCTAAGACTGATGTATGAATGATTAATGAATGATTATTTAATATTCTATTATTAAAGGTAATCAAAAGCAAAGAGCAGAAGGAGCTATTATTCAGTGAAGCTGACAAAAAAAATAGATTGTATGAAGTATCTTTTTCTTTTAAAATTCTGTTTTGTCTCAGCTGGCAAAAAAACCAAAAAAAGTCAAATAGATAATGACAGCAAACAACAGGATCCAGTGGCTACTGACTTGAATAGAAATACTTCTGAACCCCACTCTAAGACCCAGACCATGCCTGTGAATTGGAAAGGCTAAGGACAGACTGGGGTTATTTATCTGTCTTCCGAAAGACATGGAAATAAAAACACAAAGTCCAACACAATCCAATAGTCATCTAAATCGATAACAAACTTTCAGCTGGTTTGATAGAGAAACCAATCATTTCTTCAACAATATTACACGAAGTCCAAACGGGAGCAAACTGATGTGGAAAATGTGCAGCCAATTGCAGTCATTCAACATTTCTTAATTTCAAATGAGTTTGCTATTCTCACTGATGGGTATTTCAATCCATTTCAAGTAATTCTAAAATTGTGATTCATCCTTTCTCTGTCTCAAATTCCTCATTACCAGTTATCTGGTCATGAAGAAGAGTTCAGGATACATATAAATATCTGTTGTCATGACTTGTTGTTTATTTTCTAAGTAATTCCATTTGCTTAAGAGGAAATACTTTTGAAGAAAGTTTAATTTAGAATATAAGATATCCATTTTCAAACTAAAAGCCATTTTTCTATGCCAATTAGAATATCTCTTAACGTATTATTCAAAGGAGATAAGCATTTCTTTACAACTAAACCAATAAAAAAAACCAAAGAGATGTAGAACATATTTATAATACATTCAAAATCTATAATGRGTGTCTCAACCAGTATCACTTTTTCTTCTGTCAGCCTAAAATCCTGATAAAACACCAGTTGAATAAATTTTGTTATCCTTTTTTTCTGCTCCAATTGTCCACTATTGAAATTTTTGCATTATATACAGAAAAGAAATAATTCAACTGCAAACTTTTTTTCAACAGCAGCTAGTGGATAACAACAGCATATGTGGATAATAAAATGAGTTTTCATTTTTAATAATTGATCTTTAAACATTTATACCATAAAAGAAAAGATCTTGTTATGTTTCGTGTGCAACTATTATGCCAAATTTACATTAGATACCTATATATCCAAATATTCTGYCTGAAATATATAAAGAAGACAGCAGACATTATCTCCTCTAAGCACTTCTACTTTAGAGAAAAAACCTGCAACATATAAAAAAATTATTAATTTATATCACATTTTACTGCCTTGTAACAAAACCCTACRCCTTTAAGATTAAGGATCCCATGCCTTATCACAAATAACTTTTCAAAAGTTCTAGTAATACATATGGAACTCAAGTTATCTGGAATTGGGAACTATCCATGTTTTTTACAATCTGTGATAAGACAAAATATACTGTAAAAGATGTCTTCTTTCTAGTATCCAAACCCCCTTTACTTTTCATAATACTTTATACATATAAAAAGTTACTCTATTTGGGAGAGAAAAAAAATAAAAAGAGTACTTTTGGCATTTTTAACCATCAGCTTTATTTTAACATATTTATAAAAATATACACACAGAAGACACACTGACTATAAATGTTTCTGGTGATTAATGTACTGTAAGTCTAAGTTTTATTATCAGATTTTGCAAAGGAAAATTGTTTGACAACAATCTTTATTCAGCAAGACTTCAACAACATTGCTGTAGATGCTGCCTCAGCTCTGTCCTCTTTGAAGGTCATATGAAAATTATAAAGCATAAGCTCAAAGAGAATCAGAATTCTGACATAAAAAAAAAAAGGAAACACATACTATGAGACTCACATGAACAATATTCAACAAAGAAATCTCTGCTTGACTGAGAACTGCAATTTGAAGCAAGGGCAAAGAATAAGCTCCTCTCGGCAAAGTCTATAGAGAATGCAAGATAGTCATACAATATACTCAAGACAGATTTTTATCACTGTAACTGGTCCCAYGTCAGAGTTTTTGAGAGGAATGTAAGGCATATCCTGCAACAGTAATATTTACCAAAATCAATTCAAAAGTTTTCTTGTCACTGCCTGTTGACCTTCAGCATAGCTTTATACTATTAGCAGCAAGAACTAGGAATTCACAAGTGGATGATTATTATTGGAGAACAAAGCACAAAGCATGCTTTCATTTGTGATTTTCCAGTCACACTGGGAGCCCTCCAAGAATATTGAATTTTCTGACTTCACGAACAGAAACTTTTTTGTGATGTCACCACAGTGCCATGAAGACCAATCTCGAACTTGTAGTTTGGTCATCTGACTTTCACCTGAACTGGCTTGATACTTTAAAACTCTCACTTATGCAGGTACAGTAAGAAAAAAACAACCATGAGATGTAACCAGGTGCAACAAAATTTTCACTGGAAAACCTTTATGGAACACACTAGTAATTTTTTTTATGTTGGACAGCCCACAAAAGTGAATGGCATTTCTAGTGCAATTAAATTAAACACACAAACTGATCTAAAATATTTTGTAACATCAAGAAGAAAAAAAATTGGCATAAATTGTTGATAATCTGTGAAAGATACAATAGAGTCTGTCAATGTTTGTCTTGTCATTCTTGACTGAATCATTAATTATTCTCTTCCTGCTAATAGACAACTTCCTGGGAATACTCAACTAGAATTCTCGGATTCTAATTTTTTTTCTTCCAAACCTGAATATTTCAATCTTTCAAAGAGAGATTTCTTAAAAGTCTAATCATGAACTCTTCAAAACAAAGAAATTAAACTGTTTTAAAGTATTTTGTACTGGATACCCAAAATACAAAATCTGTTTATTGTTGTGGTAAATGTTGGCCTTTGACTAACAAGTGGTTATAAATATATTCCTTCTTAATTTCACATACTCTCATTGTGGTTTTTCAATGTCATGTTTAAAAAATCAATAAGTTGAAACAATTTTGTTCCCCACATTTCATCACATCATCTAAATATGTTAAAAACCATTTCATATATTGCTGCATAAGATCTACAAATGTGCCATTCTTCACTGTACGTTTCAGCTGTTATGTTTTGCATGGGTTTCCGTCTTTTGACTTAAAACTGAATGTATTAACTTTTGCAACATTTAACACAGTTATTCAGTGAGTCTTTCTTAATTTTACAGTGTTTCTAAAGATGTTTCAGCAATTCAGTTACAAAAACAGGTGGTGTCTCAAAAGTAATGGCAAGTCTCTGTCTATACTGAGATTAAAAGGCAGTGGGAGACTGGATTTCTCATCAAAGTTTTACTTTCAGGGAAAGGCAGAAGTTTTGAGAACCACTTTTCTTACAGCCATAAACCTACTGTCCTTGACAAATTATAGACTTGATTAATTCCATCAGCACCAAAGAAATTTTTCCCTCAAATTTTGGAAAAAAAAAAGAAATAGAAAAAGATTAATTGAGTCTAAGCAATCAATTTATTCTTATAAACTCATTGACTTCTTGATTTGRCACATAAAGAAGTCAGTTGTTCACTCAAGTACCCAATGAGTCACTGGTAGGGACAGGATTACACGCAAAAGTTCTGAATTCTCGGATTTCTTTACTTTCTTCCAGATAATGTTGACACTGTCTTTGAAGTACAGCAAAAATAGGCCTCAAAAGTATTACTACATTAAAATAGGCATGAGAAAGAAAATCAACTGTGGTTGAAAATAATTTTTCCTGTATAAAACATTCCAAAGATATTTGAGATCCTAAAGATACATGGAGGAAGCATATTTTTACTTCTATATTCTTTTGCCATTCACTGCTTCTGATGGGAATGAAAACTTATTTTGGAATCCAAGAAATTCTGTTCCTATCTTTGCTATAGTCAAACTTTATTTCTGTTCCTATCATATAAAAAAAGACAGAAGCCATCACCAGCCAGCGATGATGAAAACATGTTCATCAATATATATGAAATGCTGCTGGAAAGAAGGCACTACAGTCTTACTGATTAAGGAGTGACAGTTCTGCTGCCTCACCAAGGTACCACAACATAGGACACTGTAGCCCTTTCCAACTTCATAATAATCATCAACCAACACATAATAATTTTTTAATTGTTTTTATTATATGTATAAATATTTTATATTTTTATATTACTCTTGAAGAACTAATGCTCCCTTAGCCACAAAACCATTTTAACTTCTATTCTTTCAAAAAAGGAAAGACAAAAAGACCAAAGTACCTTTCAACTTTATAACTACTTTATGCAGACATTTAGAAAATCCTCCTACTCTAGTAGAAAAATCCACCTACATTTTCTYGCTCATTTATCAATAGCAGAACAAATCTTACTGTCATCATGCTAAAGAGTAAATGGGAAAAAGAAAGTTAATCTGTTTATGAAAGAGAAGAACCCTCCCAACTCTCTCTTGTAACTGAGGACATATTCTAGATGTTGAATACAGTGGTTTGGCAGATAGCTGCTAAAAGAGCAAGAAGCTCACAAGTTTTGCGGCTTCCTAGAATATAGAAGTTTCTTCACATGGAAAGTGCTCTTGTCTGAATTACAGGGCTTTAGTCACATGTTACTGCATAAAAGAAAGCATCAATACACTCCTACCCCTTCTTCAAAAAATCTCATATTGCATCTAAACACTGGCAGTGATCTGAGCATACCTCCRGGTTTTGAGGGCTTCAGCATGAGAAGCCTCCTTGCTGGGCTGAGGACTGGCCTGAAGGCTGAGGAGTCTAGACTAGACAAAATAAGACCAAAATAAAAAAAGGGCAATGAGTTTTCAAGTTAGTCATATGTTTCCTAAGAAAAGTTCATTGAAGCAGGTGGAGATTTTCAAGATCTCAGTTTTGGCTTTTAGGTTATATAAGTGCTTTATGTACAGATATCACCTGCGCAGTCCTCCTCTCCTCTGCTAAGTCCTTGGTGCAAGGACGGGCCAGCAGATGCTTAGCAGCTGCTTTCCAAAGTCTTTCTAGGACCACATACATGTGCACATTATCTCCCYGCTGCAGCTTGGTTAACATACAAGAAAATGTCAGAGAACAAAATGCTGTGAAATACTGAGGGACAACATCATGCCTGCTGTTTTGGACATTTCCCATTCTCAGGGTTTTATGACCATTTACAACTTTAAGAACATTTTAAAAGCCATGAGATTGCCATGATTTTTTTTGGTATTTCAACAGTTTAGAGAGGTACCCTAAACCACTATTTTTAAAATTAAAAGCTATATAATTACTAAATTATGTTAGTTTTCTCTCATACAATGCAATATATTCTTTAGAGTAGCTACTTTTTACCTTAAAAAGATGCCAAGCCTTGTGTACTAAGGTACATGACTGGCAGATGTCTACAAAAGTAAGATATTCTTCAGTGTAATACCAAGAAAGTAGAAATTTCCATAAGTTGTGGCAAATCAATCATTTCTATCATAGATTCTACTGTTGGTACATTTTAAATTGAAATGCTGTCTTAGAATTTGACCTTTATTAATGAAATAAAAAAAATCCAATAAAAATAATATTGGCATGATAGATTGCAAAACAAAAAAGTTCTCAGAAATTTAAAATCAAAAGTGTAAGCATCAAAATACCAAAAACAAATTATAAAATCTATTTGAAATATTAGAACTGTATTTATTCATCTTAGTGCTGTACGTTTAGATGATATTTTACGTAATACTCTTATTTTTCTATTTATTAAAAATGTATTTGAATTTATTATAAGAAACTTTTTCACACCTAGTAGCAGCTGCTCTAACAGCCAGCTGGAATCAATACAATTTAATTTTCATTTCCTCTTTCTGCATCTGTCTTTTTATGCTTCAGTATTTTCCTTTTTTATGCATTTGTAATGTTCTATCTTATAATTTAAGAACATTTTCTTTTCGGTTATTTATTGTATTGTCATAGACCAGGCAAAATTTGCACTTACCTAAATCTGCTGTGTCTGCTTTTCAACATACAAAGAAAATATTATTTTTCAAACAATGATTTCATACAACTCTAATGATCTCCAGTGGCCAATTTGTTATGAGGTTGATTCTGCTAACACAGTTTTGCTGAAGAATGACTTGAATAGTTATTTTAATTGTAATGATGTCTACTTCATAAAAATTCAATCAGAGTGAACACAATTCAAGAGCTTGGGGACGAACATGTGGTGGTCTGTAAGAAATGAGTTGCTCCCACAGCCAGGTCCAAGCAAGACAACCTGCTGATAGACACATCACTGCCACTGTCCACTGACAGCTGGTAATTCACCATAGTTTTTGAAGTAATGGAATAAATGTGCCTAATACATAATGAATAAAATAGCAGCTGACACTTAAGTCTGCGGAGTGTGAAATGGATATTCCGGGGAGAGCGGCAGAGCAGCAACCATCAGGGCTCTCACAAATGTGTGTCTAATACATGAGCACTTGTATGGGTGGGAGAGGAATAATAACACCAGAACCATCCCTTCAATAACAATGATGTTATTTTTACAACCACAACTTTCAAAACCAAGGATGATAGAAATCTTAGCAATTAAACTATATCAGGTGTTTCAAAAGGCAAAAAAGAGCCTGAAAAAGGTATCTAGAACTGAAGAAATTGTAGCAGGGTTTCTATATATGAAAAYGAAATTATAGATTCTGAAAGCTTAAGACAAAACTGAAGGAAAAAAAAAAAGAAAGAAGAAACCCAAGTAGTTTCTCTAGAGCTACAGGAAGCCCAGACCATTACAGACTATTTACATGTAGGCAGACAGGCTTTCCAGGCTTTCTTTAAGTTGTGAGCATTGCCTTGAAGAACATTTCTTTAGCATTTCTGCTGGAGGTAGCCCAAATATCCTAGATTATTTTTTTTTGTACTTGGGAAGCAGATTGAGGGACCAAAGTCCAGTTGTATAACTAACAAAGATGATGTTACTGATATTGGTTTTACTTGTAACCATTTGTTTCAATTATGTAACTTGATCACTAAACCTTTAAACCCTACCGTGCAAACTTTTCCTTCTTTTATATGAACCATGTATTTCACAAACAGATGAGATCAGCAATATGGACACCTTAGCTTTTCATAGAGAGAGAAATCTGAAGAAAGATATGCTGTCACTTTGAGGGATATGTTTCATGACCAGAAAATCCTACAAAATGCTTTAGGCCAAACTGCACATGGGCACGATGATGCTAATGCTGCTGATACGATGTTAATGCTGGTATTATGTGCAAACAACACAAATGAACAAAAGTCTGCAAAGGCAGATCCCCAAAATATAATATGCCCTTTGCTCATTTGAGACCCACAACAATTTTTTAATGACTGAAACTCTATTATTTATTGTGTTGCATTCACCTCTCTTTTAGGAACTTTTTATATCCCTATGTCACTTTGCTCTTTCCTTCTGCAATTACTCTGTATTTTGTGCGCCTTTATATTATCCTCCTTCATCATGAATTAAAGGTGGAAAAAAGAATCATAGACTAATTCAGGTTGTTAAAGACCTTTAAGATCACTGAATGCAACCATCTTGTGGTATTTTTTTTCAGCTGAGGCAAAGCAGATGAATGATGAGTTAACATCTGCTGTTCCCTTCATTGGCAGGAAGATCTGCAAATAATTTTTCTTCCCATTCTAGGTTGTCCCATTATGACTTTTTGAGAGATGGGTCATTCAATACATTAAATATTTGGGGAGACAGGCAGAAATGTTTCAGAAACAACATAACAGCTGATATCACTGCTGCAAATGTTCACCAAAATGAAGCTTTAGTAAACAGAACTATGAGCTTCATATATTCAACTCTCAGCTCTCTCAGCTTTCTAGTTTTTTCACTAAATAACAAGATTTTGTTTACTGTTGTTTGAATTCCAGAACAAATTGATTACCCTTAAAAAATGTTATGTTGGAATATAAACACAGCACATACGAAAGGGGTTTTCTTTCATTATTCTCACAAGTAATTTTTTGCTATAACATGTACGTAGCAATGAAATAATACCTTTTTTTTTTTCTGATCCACCACTTCAAAAACTGAAGTGGGAAGYAGAGCTCCTTCATTGCAAAATTGTGAGGCCTGAGAATGCAAAATGTATTCTCTTTCGAGGCAGAGATATAAGGGTGTGAAAGCATGAGTCATATAATCTACTTCTGAATTATATTGCAGGACTGACTACTACTATTACTTCTGAAAGATTTCTGTCTATCAATTATTGAAAATTTCTAATCAAGTGAAAAATCCATTTTTGTATGTGGAAACAACTATCCTATTATCAACTGGAACACAAATACGTGATGATCAAATTAGCTTGATCATTCTTCTTTCCTGCCTCTGGGGGCAATTGACCACTGAGTTTGTAACAACTTCCTGAATATTTGAAGAATTAAGCAGTACCTATTAATTTAGAACTGTTGGGTCTTCTGCTTCTGCCGTTCACTGAGCCAGTTCTGTCATGACTAACAGACATGGCTTTTTCTTTTTAACTTGAATTTATTCCCCTCAAGGTGTTTACAAACTGAATGTTTCTCAGATTAGTTTGGAACATTTCTTGTTAGCAAAATGCAGCTTTACAGGCCTGTAATTCCCTGTGGCCTCTCTTCCTTTCCYAGTTAGTAATTTATCTTTTCCCATCTTCACTCTTCTGGGACCCCCATTTTGCCCTGTAAAACCTCTCAGAGATAATTACTAATGGCCCAGTCATTATTTCAGTTAAATGTTTATGTACTGTAGGAAGAGTGTCAGAAGCCCTGACTGTGTAACTAACTTACACAACACTTAACTTGATAGTTCTTTATTTTGCTTGGTTACCCTTGTAAAAAAGCCCTGTGTGAGACAGTAAGAATAAATTTGCATCTCCAGTGGTAATGAATGCACTACAAAACAGTCCATTGGAAATCCAGTAGCCTGATTTATACTCTGCCATCTGTGTATACTATTTGATCCTAGGGTTTTTGGATAGCTCTGATAAGGTATTGATTCATGATGATATACTACACATTCACTCAACAGCATGATAACTAATCTTGACACTGCAAGTCCTATCAGAGATGACTGGTTTGGTTTTGGGTTCTGTTTGTGCGTCTTTTTTCACCCCTGCAGTATGTGCTGCAGAAAACATTAGGCATACCAAAGAATAAGTCTTTCCATATTCTGCTTATGTACGGAAGCTGGGGGGAAAAGAAAGGTACAAACTTTATACAGGACAGTCAGCAATTACTTAAAAATATGGAGAATATCTGACTGCAATGTTACTTTCAGTTGTGAGAAACTCTCACATAAAAAGAAAGTAAAGCCTTGATATTTCCCCAGTCACTTATATTTTGAATTATGATGTGTTTGCATAAGGATGGTTAAATGAATACATGTTTTTTCACTTGTGTGCCTTCTTGCTTATATGATTCTCAAGGCTTCTTAATTTTTACTCATTCAGAATAAAATGTTTAAAGGATTTCATTTCAGGCTTGCTTTCTGCTTTCTTTTCATTGTTCCCTAATTGCTGCTATAGTATCACCAGCACAGAAAACAAACAATATGTTTTAGGTTCTTTCAGAAGATCTCTGTACCAGCCTACTGATTTTTCTTTGGTGTTGAATCTGTAAGGACATGTTTCATCTTCACTGTTTTCCAGTAAATATTTCAAGATTTCCAGCATAGCTATTAGAATGTTTTGTTCACATGAATTGCTAATGTTTATGCTGTTGTCTTTCAAGGCTCTTCAAAGCAACCCAAAGTGGCCTTGGGGTGTATTACAATGAAATAATGGTAAGGCTGAGAAAGAACTGTATGCAGGGGGAATATTAAAGCAACAWCATAACTTTGACCAAATCCCTTTAGGGCAGCATGCCTTAATTCATAACTCTTGAGCAAGCACAGATGCAGCAAAGCAGATTGTTAGAGACAAGAAAATTTGGAAATTGGAGTTCACAAAGCTTTGCATATATGGATGACAGGCTATAAAAGCAGAGCCAATTTAATGTCTCATTGCAACAGTATCTTTCTACCTTGCTGAGAAGCAGAACAGACTGTAATAAAGGAAGCAAGGTCACAGAGAGAGCAGCCCTGTACTGACTCTAATGCGAAGAACAAGAATCTTTGTGAGAATCCAAGCCTCTGACTCTCTCTGCTACTCACACGCTAGATGATCTGGAAGGAACAGAATAAATAACTGATGAGGAAAGGTTAATAACAGGTTTCAAAACKCCATCAAGTCAAAAATCAAAAGTTGAGCAAAATAGACATGAAGAACAGAGATAAAGCCAAGCATATTTAGAAACTGGAGCAATAGTAGTGCAATATTGAAGATGATTCAGACAAGAAAATATTAACTATATTGCTATCTGAAGTATGTATGTTCACTCTAGGGTTGTTTTATCATTCAAAGGACTATGTACATACAGAAACAAACCATGTCTGTAGACATTTGCAGTCAAAGAAGAGGATGATTCCTTGATATTAATGTATTAATGTATGCTAGGTAACATAATGTTCCATGATCATGTAATGAAAGAGTATTTAGAAGAGGCACATGGAAAAGGGCAGAATACAACGAGCTGATAGAACCTTAAATGAGGAGAAAATTCTCTGCTGGCAGAAGTTGGCACTATGCCTGGTACATCAAAGAAGCTGAATCAATCTGTAGAGAACCTGATCTTGAGTAACTCAATTTTATTCTGCGAAACAGTCTGTGGGGCTTAACAGCCTTCTACATATTTTATTCATAATTTAAAAATATAAGAAACATGGAATAAACAGAGCAAACTATGTCAGTACAGTTGAAATATTACAGAAATATCCAGAACAAATTTTAAAGGTACCACATAATCAATTTTAATACAATCAATATACACAAAGATCTAACACTTATCACAGTGTCTTAGTCTTAGATGACATCTGCTGGTCTGAATTTCATGGTAGAGGGTACTGACACTTTTGACACTTACTGAAACATCATATTCAGTTTTAGGAAACTGAATAAAAAGTTCTTTCTGGAAACACTTTTTTTTTTTTTTTGCATGTTTTCCATTATGGCAAAAAAAGAGGAGTACATGTTCTGTTGCTAAATTTTGAATTGTGAAGAATCATGCCTTTTCCTGCCTTGAAATCAAACAAGTCTTCTTTTATGTCTTCTCAGGCCTCTGAGTAGCTCTTAAATATGGTTATACTGTCTAACCGTCTACCACCTCAAAGAAGCCCAGGACACTGAAGACCAGCTGGATCCATCTTCCGCTCACAGTATCTCACTCCTTCTCTCTGCTTCCCACCCTCTCCCTTCTGTGTACACTTAATGTTAWAAAATGAAGTTGGTACGGTTGAACTGGTATTTGCTCTTGTTTGCACCTTAATTTGGGCAGTGGTCTTTAACATTGAATCGTAACAGAAGGAAAGGCTGATAATCCATATCACCTTCAGCAGGAGGAACTCAAACACAATCCCCAAAGAGAYCACACAGGAATCAAAACGGGATCTCAAAAGGAGCAGAGTGCAACAGTCATCCTTTCTATTCTTTTTTTCACTTGGAAGATATCTTTCAATATACTAATTTTCATCCACTTATTTCCAATTGTTTGCTTCCTACTTTGCAAGGTAAACAAAGTTCCCTGATGATACAATCTTTTATTTGACATTCAGAATGTAATCTGTCTCTCTTTTACCATTTCCAGACTTTTTTTTTTCATCTGATGGGAATATTTGACCAGTCTTCATTTATTTTTCACAGATAAACAACAAAATGTAGTTCAGCAAGGCACAATTACTATTGTATTATCCTCTACTTGTGCAAATTAATTCATGGGAAAGTAACCAAAATATTACTCCAAGTTGTACCAGCACTATAACTCCATCACCATTTTCTTTTATGGTTCTTTTAAAATGAATAAAAGAAAGAACACCAACTGAAATATTTTTCTATAACTCTCTTTACCAGAAGCCCCAAATTGCCAATTACTTGTTTATGAGAAAAATTAAATGAGATCTTATGTAAGCAGAATAAATTCCAAAAAACTGAACTAGCTGTTACATTTCAGAAGAAAAATCGCAAGTGATTTTTTAAATCACTTTTTAGAGTCCTTAGAAATCATCAGCTGAATGTTCAGCATTTGGCAAAGCAGCCAATGACATGTTGTACATCAACATGGTAGATACTGAGAAAACCACAAAAATTTTAATTCTGTTGCCACATAAAAGACCGAACCCACATATGAGCACTGCATGTGTCTCTGGTGTTCCATCTCTGGAAGAGTCTACTGGCATTAGAGAAGGAGATCAAAGGCATGGGGCAGCTGCTGTACAAGACTAATATGGTTGGTGCTCCTTTGTTTGGAGACAAAATGCTGACCAATATTTATAAAATCATAATGACAAGAGGCATTTTATACACAGCTGGTGCTTGCATACAAGATCTAGTGTGTCCTTGATAAAAGTAGCAGGGGATCAGACGAACAGAGATAAAAGAAGACATTTCTTCACCACAGCAGGTGGTAGAATTTGTAGACACAAAGATACATGCACACAGACACTATCAGCAGGCTAACATATGAATTAGATTATTGGACAACAGACATACAAAAAGGATTAGTGTGACAGTCCCTCAAATATCCTTAACACAACAGTTGTCAATGCTAGCAGACTGTGGGGGCAAGAGAATCCCTGCATTTCTCCTGAACACAGAATACTGTGCTAGATAGATGAGTGATCTGCCTAAGTAGGGCATTCTCAATATGCCCATGTTGAAGAAAAGAAAAAAGTAAGCATTTTTCAGCTTCTAGTACAGTTTCTTAAAATAAAACAAATGGCTCAGCCCTTTCAGAATATTACATTTTTGGCCTTGGAAGAGAACAAGAAATAGACCAGAAATCCAAACTTTTTGTGCAAGTTGTAGCAATGCCATTGAATTAATGAAAAAACTTTAGATTTCCTTCAATGAGCTACAGACTAAAAAATTAATGGAAAGACACAGTTTCAGTCTGATTTTCTGTATCACCTAAGTTTCTGCGTGGCCAGAGCTATCCAGGTACTGACTGTAGTCTGGAGAGATATTTCTATCTGGTGGAAACACCACTGACAGGATTTTTTCTTAAATTCTAGCCAAAACTAGGCACTTTCCTACCATATTGAATTCAGGATTCATAGCAATGAAACCTCGACCAAAAATAGGCTTTGAAAGAATAATTCTGTGTTGGAAGTGCAGAATGTTCATTTTCCCTCAGGTTAATGGTTATAGTACTCATCTGGAAAGCTGGAGAAACCTATCCAGATTCTTTTACAACTTTAGGGAAGAGTTTTAGAAGATACTTTATATATGCATACTTTCTTTCTAGGAATTTTTTTAAGATGCTAGCACAGTTTGTAGGTGACAAGGTGTTTGTAGCAGGAGTGATGCAAGGGTGGCCTCTGTGAGAAATTAGGCCATAGTATATTATTGTATCCTTCTTATAGACATGGTCGGAAACACTCCTGAGGACAGCAAGACCTTCTGGTTTATCTTGCAAAAGTAGAAGGATACGATCAGTGCAATGACAGTATGATTTCCTTTTGCACAGGAGGTAGTGGTTGGTTGCTTTAAATGTCAGCTAGGATTTGAACAAAGAGTAAACAGCACAAGGATTCTGGAAGAACATATTCATAGATGCAAAAATAAGCCTAATACCTTTCTATCTCCAAGGTGGTTTAATTGATTGAAAACAACAAAATTCCATGAGCATGGAATTCCACAGATGTATTAAATTCTGTTTCAGARCAGACTGGAAAATTGTCTTGAATAAATTATAATCTCTTGTAGCAAATAATTTCTATTATTTGCTTGTATATAAAGTTATACATAAGCACATTGTCCTGGGGTGACTGTATGATGCTGTATTCCCTGTTGTCTGCCCTATGCCAGACATGAACCCTGTGCCTTTCTGTACCTTTACGAGAGAGCGAGGAGAGCTGGTGAAATTCCTTCGGCGCCGTGTTCAAAACACAGACAAACTCGATGGCTTCTCCTGCCCGGTGGCTCCGCTTCTGCAGCAGGGAAGAGGTAYATTCCTTTTGGTTTTTAGCTAGTTTTTTGTTCGTTAGCTAAAGTACAAGCCCTAGGACTTCGGTTTTTTCTTCTTCTTCTCTTCTGGACTGTACCAACACCAGGACATCATCCAGGAGACCCTACACACCGGCCCGGAGGGGCCCACACCGAACCCCAGCTCCAGAGAGGAGAGAGCCACACCCACAAAGGACTCTGAAATCTACCCAGGTTCTCTCCACAGCGAGAGGTTTTATTATTTAGCATTATTCTTTTTTTCTCCCATGCCTGCATGCACTTCACTTGTGAAATAAATAGGTTTTTTTTCCTTTTTCACTTTCCTCTGAGGAATTTCTTCCCAAACCTTGTGGGGGAGGGGTGGCTGTAACCTGTCTTCTATCAGAGGGCTTTCATTTCAGACGTTCCTCCAAATTTGTCTCAAACCAGGACACACATACAAGGTGTCTCGTATTAACACCCTAAAATAGAAAGTTCTTTACCATCTTCTGATTAACAAGTGAATTTGGTCACATTTTTCCTTGGACAAAGGAAATAGTGCATAGAGCAAAAGTAGATTTCTAAACAAACTGAAGGATTACAGGGAACATGAAATGTCATAAYCGTTTAACATTTAGACAAGAATTTGTCAGTAGCAACTGATATTATAGGTGAAGAGAATAGTCCTATACAGCTCTGTAACAGCAAGGCAGACAGTCTGGTTAATAATTTCTTTGTTCTTTCCTATTGTGATGGCTTTTTTACAGAAGACTACTATGAATCTTTTTAACTTGGTTATAAGATAAGTAAAAAAACTTCACATAGCTTCAATTAGAAAGGAACTAAAAAAACTGTGGTTGTAATACGTTTTGCAAAGGCTAGTTTGTCTTCATTTAGAGAAACTCCTTTTATTCACAAAAATATGCTGACACTACACCAAGTCTCACAATTCCACAGAAACCATTTGTCAGTATAAGATCATTTATAAGTCAATTAACCTAAATTTCAAGATCACTCAGCTGGTTTAGTTGAATCAAGTGAAAAAGTACTGCATTATATTCTTTGTAAATGAGGATGATATATCTCCATAAAATGTAGAGATGATCTTACCTTACTATAAAACATCTAAAGATCATAAAGCATTGACTACTCTATCAGAGCAGTGATTAATTGCACCTGGATTTTTAAGGGGATTCTACCTTCTATTGAATTAAGTGCTATCAGGGCTTATTCAAAATTAGTTTTAGGATATTCATTTAGTAGTTCTAAAATGCATATGTTCAGAATGCTATGGTTGGGAATTAAACTTCTGAAAATTAAAATGAATTGCTACTATTAATACATTTTACTGGAAAAGTATTGAGAGAGAGGTTTTGTACAAACTTTGACTCCGTAGACTGGGAAATGTTGCCTCACAGACTTTTATTATTGCACATATTTTGCCTTATGGTAGCAGAAAAGACTATAATGGATTTGTGATATTTCAGCAAGTTATACCTCTATTGCTGAGGCAAATATTCCTAATATTCTGGAGCCACTAGTGAGAAATGTGAGATAGCCAAATGTTTGGCAAACTGGAGGTTAGGAATCTGCTCTTTATTTGTCACTAAATGGTCTTGTCAGAGTATATATATTGTGCATTTTGTTGTTGCAATTGAAGAGAACTTCAACTGAGATTCAAGTTAAACTCTAAATACTTGAATGGAAATATTAATTTGAAATTTAATTAAATAAATCTATAAGAAAGATTTCACTATGTCTTACTGAATCTGCTTCGGTAAATGGAAACTGTTTCTCTTTTACGTTACTTAAGTGTCAGAGAAAGTAGTGAAAATGAGCTGATCATGGAGCTGCACATTCCACTGTTTAAACAATCTATCAGGTACAAAATAACTCAGCCATTTACCTAACACATTCATATATCCAAATCAGAGCTCCTGAGCTACTACTGCAACTCTGCTTAAATTTACATTTCGATAAATTATGCCACCAAGTGGCTCAAGACTACACAGTATTTCTGCAACACATTCAAACYTGCTACATAGATTTCAGATTATGTGTTTATACTGTATATGTGCCAAAGCCTTTCAGCATTCCTGCGTGTAGATATCAACCTTCCTGCCTCCCCCTGCTCCTAAATCAGCATAAAGCTTTGTGCAGGTCCAGTGATGGACAACCATGGCAAAAAACACATTCTAGGAACTGCACTTTGCACTTGCTACTGCTACACACAAAGGACAGGAGATGAATATGTCCTCAGAGCCTCCTGGAGGAGTCTGCCTTCATTACTTTACCTGCACTGATTAACCTTGCAGAGACCTTGCAGTGTTTCTTATGGCCACCATTTCAAGAATGTCCTTAGAGAGTGTTGCTCCATTAGAAGAAAAGCTGTGCTCTTTTTGGAGAACATATCAACACTCACATACACAAGATTCGCAAATTTATATTTGCAAAAGGATGACTTATGGTACCAACTTATAAGATTTTCCCTACCAGATGAGCAAGTTAGCTCATTGCAAAATCAAAGAAACRGATATAAAACATGGCCAAAGGGAAAGTCCAGGATCAAAACTGAATCTTAGTGTAACCAGAGAGATGTAACTTAAGTCACACAATATTTTTTATTATTTTATATGAAATAATATTTTTGTAATTATATTAAGATCACCGATAGAAATATAAAATAATTTACGATGCATAAAAATTTAATAAATTTGTTGGAAGCACAAGTCAGAAATTTAGAATTTGCAGATACGACCAAAGATAAAGAAAATATTCCAAAATATTGCTCTATTTCCATTCAATGATGGACAGTGAATTTTTCTCCAGGATACTATTTGATTTAAAACAAAACAAATGAAAAAAAGCAAAAAAAGAACAGCCTTATAACTACTACACAATATTTGAATGTGAAATGAAAATAAAATATGTGAGATTAACCAGATTGGGGTTAAAAGGGCTCTCTCTGACTTTAGGTTTTTTCTTTTAGGTTTTTTTTTATTCAGGGTTTTCTTCAATAATGACAATGGATCCCCTTGGAATGCTTCACTCTATCTGTGACGAAGTCTTTTGAGAAAAATTGAGTTTTCCCTCCTCTCTCTTTATTTCCATTCTAAAAGCTAACATCTTACCTTATCATCAACCTTTTTATTCTCCCATATCTTTCTGGCCTATGTTTGTGAGTTCTGATATCCTAGAGCTTGTTTAAGTCTTGCTGAGGAGGCTGCCTTCTGTAAGAGGGATTGAGCTGATTTCCCTTTGTTCTTGCTTCCTTTCTCCAGCATTCTCACCACAGAAACCATGTTCTGTTGAAGGCTGTCAATGGTACCAAGGCCAAGGGCCAAGTTTTGGGTATGACTGTAGGCTGTCTTAGTAGTACATTTCACCTTTATCTATTTGTTTTCTGAATAATTTGTGCAATGCTTGTATTTTCTGTTCCAGACATCATATAGAAATTTAGATAAATGTATATTACATAATTGGATCTCTGAGCCTCCCACCTGCTTTACTATCCCATTGGATTGGATAATAGGAACAAGTTCTTCACTGGGAGGATGGTCAAGCACTGGAAAAGCTCCCCAGATGGTCATGGCCCCAGTCCTGGAGTATTTAGACAACACTGGAAACAGGAGTTGGACTCAATGATTCTCCTAGGGCTCTTCCAACTCAGGATTCTACAGCCACAAATGTATACAAGAAAAAGGTAGCTCCTCCCTTCTTTCAGGTGAATCAGATACAAAACAGCTATATTGAAATAATTTGTAAGATTTGAGCTAGAAGTGGAAACTGATGTTTTCTGTGTCAGCTGATACTGTCAACRTCAGAGTATACTGGCTTAAATCACTTTAAAGGGCTCCATTTCAGCTCTTCAGCCCTCCATATTAAATTTGATTCTGATGGATACTGTTGGACAAGCATCTGTGGCTGTATGAAGAGCAATGTCTAAAATGTTCTTAACATGCTCCAGGGAACACTTTGTTTACCCTGCAGCAGCTGAAACTTCAAGTTAGAAAAAAGAGGTGATTTCTTGTTTATTAGACCACTAATACCTTATCATCAGCACATCTTTCTAAATCCAAAAAAGCCCAGAAAAGTATGATTAATTCCAACTGTATTTCTTAGACTGCTTCCTCAGTCTCAGTTCATCATTCATGCAAAAGAAATGCATTTTTTTTTCTTTGATTTTTTTTTAATAGGAAAATTGTCTCTATCAGTTCTTCGGAAGGACAATGTCACTGCCATTAAGACTTTCTTCTTGCTTGAGTAGAAGGACTCAAATGTGGACTACAGAGGATTCATTAGGATTTTATATTATCTCTTCTAGCTCTCATATTGCTTTCAGAAAAAGTTATCTCTATAATTTAAATCTGACAGTTTAAATAGACAGTTTCTCTCTGGTCCATGGTTTCTATGTATCTTATGTTAAATATACAGATACTGATCCTTTTCCAAGTGTATATATGCATTTTCACCATTGATTTTAACTCTAATCAATTCTCATTTCCCCATAGACATAAGAACAAATATTTAATTTTTCCGGCAGATAGGGGTTTTGTGACATGGCATCTTATTTTCTCTTAGAAGTTTAGGATGCCAGGAAGGTTTAAAATTATTTTTAATATTATACTTCTTTTTTGTCTTACTTCTAAAAAATATATTCTCTTCAGTTATTATCTCTTCACACTGAACAGAAACTGGATCAGTTGTATGTACTGCACATTGTGCAATGTCATTTAAATGTCATTATCTTTTTGTCGTGGAAGTTGAACTATTTTATTTATAAATGTGTATACACATATATGTTTAACATATTAACACATAATTGTTAAAGCTAATAAGTTCCATGTCATTTCAAAAGAAAATTTGCTATAGCAACAAGAGCACAATAAATTTTAAATAGAACTGCTCTGTTTCAGAAGTACTAAAGAAATATTAAACTTGAGAGCCTTACCAAATGACCTGCCAGAAATTCCTGGTCTCTTAGTTCAAGATTCAGTGAGTCTTCCTTCTCCCTCTAACACTGTTCAGTTCATATATCCTTGTCAAACAAGAAGCTGGTTACCACAGTGTTTCACATTGAAGGAGGAACTTGCTTGTAATATGAAAATTAGATGCATAGAAGAGACATATATATAATGGTTAAGCAGGCAGTTCTCACTGAAACAATATAACAACTATTGCAAAAAATCCTTCACACAAACAACAAAAAACCAGCCTAATTATGACATTTGGATGACCAAACTTGGAAAGTAGTGCTTTAAGTTTTCTGTAGTCATATCATCTTCAATTTTAGTCCTCATAGAGCCCTCAGTAACTATTTTAGAAAAAGGACCTGGTTTATAAGGGAACTTTCAAATATATTGTACAACATCTCTCTAAAAGCTGGTAGGGCTTAACAAAGTCATATACACCTCTCAGTTACTGCTGAGTTTTCCTTCTGTTTCTAGCCGAGGGAGGAGGAGGAAGCCTCTTACTCCTTATACAAGTAATCATCAGTGACACAGACAAGTAAAACAATGGAGATTTGCAGCAGAAAAACTCAGGTGATTCATTCAGGATCTTTTCTCAGCAGTCTGTGTGCTAATGMGGAATATTTCATATGACCTAGGTGACAGCTAAAATGCTCATCATAGTGCTTGCTGAAAGAACAGCTCTGGAGAAGTACTCAGCACATTTTGCTCACCCCTTTATTGAGATAGATCTTGCTATCCACTGTCCAATTCAACGACTCCAGTTCCTTACAATTATACTACTTCACCTTTTATTAAACTTTATATATTCCTAAAATTTCCAATCATATTAAGTGTATCAGTTCCTGAACAACACAAGTTGCCCTTCAAAAGTGTTACAGCCTCAGTTTTGGACAGAAGAATGGATAAGGTTACATGAAAAACTTCAGAACTGCTATCCATATTTACTAACAAAAATCTGAATTCAGAAACTGCTAACCTTTCAGGTAYATCTTAAAAGAAGGCATGAATCAAGCACAACCAGTTTGCCTTGTGAGTAAAAGAAAACCAGATGTGAGAAAGTTACACAAAAACTGAACTTGATCCTATTGCCAAYTGAAGCGAGTTTGTGATAGCGTAAATGACCAATACTAACATCCCCATAACAATATGAGTGAAGGATAAAACAAAAAATGCCGGTCGATGGAGGAAAAGGTATTGTGAAGACTGTAGAACCATACCAATACTGAGAGGATCTAGGAAGGCACAGCTGGACTAATAATCTCTGGAACCTAGACACAGAGACCATGCCCAGGCAATGCCAATAACCTTGCACAATTTGCAGTTACAAAGTTATGTAGTCCGGTAAAAAAAATAACAACAAATCGAAACCAAACATGACCAGGCAGGAATTTCAGACCAGTGCTAGTACCATCACGTGGCAAGTTCAACATTGCTGTCACTGGAACCTGAAAAAAAAAAAAGCCCCAAATTCTGTAAGGGAAATAAAGGGTTCAACAGCCTTCACTGCAACACTGGCATAGATCCTGTGGCAGGCAAACTGCTCATCACAGATGACTTCAATGTGCTGCTTTGGCAGCTGACATCTGGTATACAGCAATTGATCACAACAAAGCTGGCAAGATAAACAACAGCGAACTTATGTTGTTCAATAATTTGCTGGATTATAAGAAAGGGCTTGTACTCATCACCAATCTGACAAGTCATGTTGGGAACATCAATATTTATAAGCAGGTGGATTTCACTGTGAGTGACTTTGTGTCTCAGATCAAGACATGGCACCATATAGTAAAATCTACAATATAATTACCTAAAATTCTAGTCTTGACATGACTGTCAACATGCATTGTTGCTGTCACAAAAATCTTGCCAAATTTAATTTGCATAACTATGGAGAAAGCTCACCAACGGGAAAACATTTTTACATAGGGAATCCATGTTGGATTTTTGTTTTCTTTTGTTTCTGTTTTGTTGATTTTTTTTTTTACTAGCACACATCTCCACACAGCAGAACATGTTGTTTATAAAGATGCATGACATACTTTCCCAGAGAGATCAAACTGACTGGAAAAAAGAAGTGTAATGGATTTACAATGATGAATTCTGAAGCTGCACAGTGTTGACTTCAAAAGCAGCTATTTTCAAGACAACGTGCAACATTGATATAAAATATAACAACGTCAGTGTAATAATCACATGTACCCCGTATAAAAAGAAACAATGTCATCAATAATGCTATCACTAATGACAAGTCATAAATGTTGGAGCTGCAGAAGCATGTGATAGAAATCATATTTGATCCATATGAAAAAAAAATCCAATGCATTTTTTTCACCCAAGGTAATCTGTGCTCTGGAGAGTAATCTCTCTCCCTCACCTGTCAAGCTCACTGCCTTATAAACCATTTTATTCATATGGGTCAATAATATTTTTATATATGTGTGTGTGTGTGTTGGTTGCTTTATATACTGTAACATGATTTGCTGTGTCTGAAATCTTCAGCGACTGGGTCAGCTCATTCTCAGTAATGCAACCAGTTTGCTCATCAAAGCTTATTATATCATGCTATAAAAATGCCATCTAGAAAAATTCTGGTTTACTATGTGAAAGAAGTATGCTTCAAAACAAAAGATTTTCATGGCAGGTTTAGTTTTAATCAATTCAGTTGTTTTCTATGTTTCAGCACAGTCAGCTCAGTATACTAAATTAATGTTATTATTATCACAGATTTAGCCATAAAGAAAGTGTTAAAAATCTGTTTCTACTAACTAAAGAAATAATGTGCATGCAAAGTCATTTAAGCAATCTCAAAATCTAAATTTAAAATATCTTTACTGTGCAGTTATTCAATATATCTGAAAGAGCTGAAGAAGTAAAAAGATCTTCAGATAAAATTTATTTGCGTTATTCAATATATCTGAAAGAGCTGAAGAAGTAAAAAGATCTTCAGATAAAATTTATTTATCAGTCATTACCTGAAACCAATATTAGGATTGTCATCTCCTGTTTTACAATGGTATTTTCATAATTTTGGAGAAAATGTCGTATGGTGTCAGTTATAAGGTGAAAAATCAGAATCTTTCAAACATTTTATTATGTTTTAGCCTTATACACTATCCCCAGAATGTATATCTAAAACAAAAGCATTGCTAAGGATTAAGGATGAAATGACAGTGTGTTTGTTAAGTAACAGATTTAAACATAGACGAGTAGTCTCAATTTCCTGTTTAATAGTAAATGCCATGGCCACCTGGTTAGAAAAGCCTAAACCTTCACGGTCTGTTAGACTAGCCTTTTTTCAGATTCATAACCCTTATGGAAGAAAACCCTTGTATAGAGTCACCAATAAGATCTTTTTCAAGTTAACATTAAAACATCGTTTTCTTTATACTCATTACTCTTGTGCACCAGCACTTTTCATCAAAAAAAAGATCCCAAGAATTAATACAGAGCTATCATGTAGGTAAAAAGACTGGATCAAATATGTTCTGTTTTTACTGTTATAGTTTTGAAAAGACAGTATCATGCAGATGTAATTGGTACTTGCTTAAAAGACAAATAGTTAATTTTCTCTGTGTGTAAGTTAAGACAGGAACTTAAACTAGTGCATCTTCTACAGAAAAGAGGGAAAAGTCTGAAGAGAAGTTTGAAATTAACTCAAGATAGGATTTACCACTTGAAACATTTAATGAAAATGAAGAAAAAGCAGGAAACCCCAGTTCGTTCACCAGGTGACACTGACCGAAATTTTTTTCCAATTTCTGAACTCTGTAAGTCAAAGTCTGCAGTCCAGTCATATTCTTGTTTTAATTAACTGATGGAATATGAAAAAACTCCTCAGCTTCCAAAAGGTGGATCACACCTACAGATATTTTCCAGTCAGCACACTGCAGGACATTCAAAATCTACTTCAATTGGTCAGGAAGGAGAGATTATTTTTTACAAGATTTCAGTACAGTCTTTAATTATCCTTTTAGTCTGGGGAAGAAATGGAGTGTTTAATAGTACTTTAGAGACACTGCTTCCAGTAGACTCCTTATTGCTAAAGCGTCTTGAGTGATATACTCACAGTAAAACAGTAATCAAATCACATAACTGTTGGGACAATAAATTACTGTCGGAAGAGTTGGTAACACTGTATGTCACAATCCTCCTGTATGACTTCTCTGTGCATATTATCTGCAAACGCAATGAAGTTGAGACAAATGACTTTTAAACTATCAATCAAAGGGAGGATTGGAAAACAGTCTAATAAAAAACTTGTACAAATCTCCTGGGTTTATCATTCTGATACTCTTACTGTTGAATAAAAAAATAAATATGATTTTTTTTGCCAATCTCACAAAAAATAATTCAGTTTGAAAATTATATGAGATTTATTGAGCTTGCAAAAAAGGTATTCTCTAAATGTAAAGAGGATTTCAGTAACAATGTCCTAATTGTCGCCAGGCAAACAAGTAAAAACAGATGCAAAAAGGAACAAGGTTTCATACAATTTATGACAGACTCTGAATTCTGTTCTACTGGTCTGTATTAAACTACTAGTTTAAATGAATAGAGTTGGGTGAATCAATCAGCTAATCATAAAATGTGCCGTATATTTCTGGTTTCCTTCCTCTCACCTGAGCAGGTAGAGTCACAAGTCAGGCTTGCTTAGATCTTTTTCAAGCACTACACATTTTTCACTCAATATTCATTAAAAAGCCCTCTTATGGGGCCATGTTAAAGTTGTATATTTGATACTGGAGTTTTCTGTGCAGTACATGTCACTCTGAGCATTCATTTAGTCATTCAAGTCTTGAGAAAATGTGATGAAAGACTGTTGTATTGAGAAGTCTTGCACTCCAACACAGCCAGCATTAGCTGGTTTAAAGAGGAGTATTCACACATTTTCAGGATGAAATACATAGAAGTTGTGGAGGAGATGTGAACCAGTATGTCAGACTTTATAAATCTGTGATTCCTTCTGCACCTGCAGATCCTTAGTGCTCAGAAGTCCACCACAACTCTGGTTGAGGTGCACTTATGCAGCTTTAAACAGCTAAGTCCCATTGAGAGCCAGATGTTATCCAGAACTTCACCTGAATCCCTGAGGTTATTGTCATTGCCTTTTGTCTTCTAAATAGGCACAAAAAGAGATGCTGTCATTTTGTCTCATTCARTTATCTCAGAAGTAAACTGACTCATTCAGAAAATAGAGCACKTGCTATCTTGGTCAGTGAGTATTTAAAGTCTTGTACTATACCTTGCCAGAGAATTTACTAACTGGCAGGTCAGAGGTTAGAACTAGTGTACAGCCTTTATGTCCAGCCTGGCTCATTGTATAACAAAGGATGTAAAATTCCTGCTGTTGGAAAAAGAGTATGGCAATGGTAGTGCAGGACACACAGCAGGGGAAAAAAAAGGGGTATTAAATTCAAGACTTTTATCTAGAGGCAGTTTAATGTGAACCCCCCACAGGCTGGGCAAGTGTTCTAGCCTCTAGATTTATAAACAGTCAAGTAGTGTACATCATCTCCTTCTTCTCCTAAGCAGGAATTTTATAGTGTGTGAGTTATCACATCTGACAAAGGTTATTACTGACATGAATACTTAGGCATAGACTGGACATAGATTCAGGCCTAACTAAGATGGCTAAACCTCCAAATATGGTAGAAATGCAGACATGTCTCTGTTGAGAAACTCTGTGCAAACCTTTGCCAGTTCATGGCATTTCCATCCTTGCACATCTTCATGTGTTCATGCATAAATTAAGAGAAACTGGACTGTTGGGTTTTAGGATCTTTTCCAGGAAACAGGCATCAAAAATATCAACAACAATTTAACTTATATGTGCTAACAAGCCTCTCTGGAGTACACAGTTAATAATCAGTTCACACTGGGYTTATTTAAAGAGTCTGAGCTTTTCCACTGGCAGAAGAAAAAAAAAAGACAGACTATAGAAATACTTTGCAGATTTTTTCAGATATGTCTATCCCATATCAAAAAAAAAGGGACTTTTATAGTAAGAATTGGATGTGAAATTATTTTTATATCTTACTAATTTCAATTAACTTTGTTGTTTGGAGTACTACAAAAGAACACAGAATCTGATTTAACTCAGGTTATATGCCACAATATCCAGATGGCTTTTGATGTGAGTTTACCTCACAGCCTGTCAGCCCATAGCTACTTTCAAATGCAGGTGACGACATACATCAAGATTAATTGCTCAAAGCAAAAAGAATAACAAAGGAAACCAAGAGCACAAAGGGCAGAAAAAAAGTAGCTTCTTTAAAACAATGTGTTTGCCTTTCCTGTAGGAACAAACTTCTTTGAAAATGTGCTTCCCTTTCTAACATTTCTGGGTCAAAAGCATGAAGAACATGGCAGAATGCCAGGAATGTCAGAGCACTGAAAATAACATGCCAGTGATATCAAAGAAGGATGAATAATAATGCAAGAAATGTGAAAGGTCATATACTTTGTCATAAGGATAAGTGAAGAATTTTAATACTTTATATCAAGACAAGCAGGGATATCCAATCAAAATCAAATTAGAATGGAAAAGAGCACAGTCAACTTGTGTTGCTAAAATTTAGCAGAAAATTTGAAAGAATGTTGTGAGATTTTTACTGTGAGAGAAAATTTGGACATATTCATATATAGCAAAAACCCATCAACCAGAATTTTAGGATTAGAAATCTCACTCAAAAAAAAAAAAAAACCACAAAAAAAGAAAAAAAACCAAAAAAAAAAAACCCTGGAAAACATGTTTCTCTTAAAAATTCCCTTGAAGTTAGAGACAAAGCTCAAGTCTTGAATCTGTTTTAAGGGAAGGAACAGTACTGACTTCAGTGCACTGAGCTTAATTATACTTCAGGGAAAAGAGATTTCTTAACCATACTTGAGGGAAAATTAAGAATATGAAAACCTCAAACCTATTTCGACTAAATTAAAAAGTGGCAAGTTAGGCAAWAAATGTATATGTTCAGATTGCCTTATCTTTTAAAACAAGTAAAAAAAGTCTCAGGAGCTAAATGCCTTTCATTTTTTTTAGTGCCACACCAGCAAAATATATCAATTTGGTAGCTCCTTTAGTGTGTAACTAATTTGCAGTAGCTAATTTAGCTGGGAAAGGGAAAATCAAAATATCATCCATATTCCTCTATTTTTGTACAACCAAAATTCAAAAGTATGCAAAACATAAGTAAAATAAAATAAGAACAAATTATTAAGATTTCCTTTTTTTCCTTTTTTCTAGTATGATCTGGTTAAACAATCTTGAGTGTAGGTAMAATTTCAATTCAAAGAAGTGTCAAAAGTGTGTACATACACACCTGTCCATCTAATGGAAACTTAGGATGCCTGTTAGCCCAAGAGCAATTTTTAAACTTGGCAGAGTTAGAGAATCAGGTAGGTTTTCATGCTCTATTCACCAGAAGAGCAGAAAGGGGGCTGATTTTCTGGAAGCTCACCATGTAAAACCATGATCTGAAAAGTCTGTATCCGTAACACCATCTTACGAGTTAATTTCATAAACATCTAAGAAATGCTCCCTAAAATGATGAAATTTAAAATTTTAAGTCAAAATAATATTTTAAATAAGAAGTTTAAAAGCCACTTGGATGTTCAAAGACAGATTTATTGGAATTAATAGGAAAACAGAAGAAAACTATTTGCCTACTATCAACATAGAGTATTCATTTGTGTAATAAGAGCCATGAATTTCAAAATTAATTCACTTGTTTCTACAAAAGATAATGAAGAATTTAATGGAAAATGTCCTTTTTAGTTCTAATAATTTTGAATTTTAGAATACTAAAGATACCAGAGAAAGCATTGTTATTCTAGTACTATTAGCTGTAACATACAGAAAGACTAAAATTAATTGAATAAGAATATGGTACAGCAAAAGAAACAGCTGAAAAATGCTCCCAGCCCCTTTTGCCAAAACGCATTTCCAGCTATTTAGCAAATAAAGAATAACAGCTAATTACAATGAAGACAGCTAAATGTAACACTTCTAAGCTGTAGCATTTCGAGCATCTGCCTAAGAGCAAGAGAGAAACACAGTATTTATTTTCCTCCTTGTTTCTTCTGTCTTCACATACGAAAGGGCCCAAGTTCACTGCATTTTCTGATCACAACCTAGGTCTTCAGCCCAATCCCTTGAGTGTTTTCTGAAGTCTGTGTAATTTTTGCTGTGTAGATGGTGTGCTGAGGATTTAAATGATGGTGTCTATACACATGTGCACACTGCCAACATGAGCCAGGCATTTTTCTCCAAGGTGAGGGCTACTCAGGGCTCCAACCTTTTCACTTGCCCTGCTGCATGCAGGGTAATGGCACACCTTGAAGGCATCGCAAAACTATTGCAAGAAAAACCCTGGTACAAAAGATATTTTGCCCCCACTCATCTCACTCTCAGGGGCTCACCCAACTGCAATGCAGCTTTCTCTTTAGCCACTTCTTCAGGCAGGAAGGAGTTCTGTAGCTGTTGTCAGTTCTATTCTGTAAGTCTGTGATCTCAGTCCTGAGCTCCCTGCACCAAAACCATGGTGTTCCCTGAGGTGCTGTGGCAGCTCTGTAGGACACCCACAGCGTTCCAGCCCCTGGATCCAGGCAGCTCCATGAAGGAGGTGGCTGAGGCCACAGCTTCTGGGCTGAGAGACAGAGTGGGGAGCAGCAGCAGAAGTCACTGACCAGGCCTCAGGGCTGTGTCCATCTTCCAGCGATAACACCTGGAGCAGCAAAATCTGCCCGTCCTACAGGTCTCTCCACAAAGGCACAGTGAAGTGGAAACATGTAGGTGATGCTTTTGACCTTTCTCAGCTGGCACCCCATAGACTCCGTCTCTTTCAGGCACACATGTATGAACATATTGGCAGGAACCACCCCAGGTCCTGTGAGCTCTCCTTCCCCTCCACAGGGTTGGAAGCCCCCGTCTGTGGCTACCCCATCCTCAGCACACCAACCATAAAGCAGTGCCTGTGCCCTCATCTAAACTGGGAAGAGCCTGTCCTTGGCACACCTCTGGAGGCCCACTTCAAGACACAGTGTAATGAATTCTCCCTGTTTCACACTATTGATCCCAGCCTGCTTAATATGTGTTGCTCTGGCTCAAGACAGTGCCGCTGATCATCAAGATGTTATGTGAAAAACAAAGCAAAGCTAACTGTGTGAGGACAGCTAAGCCTGTCTTTTAAAGCCATGATCATGGAAAGAGATCCASTGCATTAGTGGTACTATTGCTTACTCACACAGGTCCTTCACCTGCAGCCATTAAACAGCCAGACACTGAGGCCCCTAGTGGAGAACGCTGAACAGGGGGCAGCATCCCTTCCCTGAAAGCTGGATGGTCTGGGCAAAGGGCACGTTCAGCCCTGACAACCATACCTGCCTCAGAAAACCTGGACCTGGAAGTCACCAAGGCAGCCCTCCGACAGTGAGCACATTATTCATGATAAAAAATGTATTTGACAATATGAAACCACAGAACCTCCTCAAAACCATCTTAAGTACACCTCCATTTTAATAATCTTTTCTGTTCCTCCTTCCTTTCAGCTATTATCCTCAAGAATTTGAAGTGTCCGTGCTAAGAAAGGAATATATTTCAGGCAGTACTTTTACTCCTGTTGCTACAGTGTAGTCCAGTCTTCTTATAAGATGGACTATGCATAAAGGTGGAAAGAGAATAAAAAAGTGGAAGATAAAAAGAAATGTGGCTTTCTCAGTTACAGCCCTTTTCCTGGAAAGTCACAGTTGCAGCTGACAGCACAGGCTATTAGCTATAATAAGAGCTTTTCTTCCTAGTCCTAGTAAAATATTTTTTTCTCCTCCCCATTTCAGCCTTTGAAACAAAATTCTACATTGCTAATATCAAGATATCAGTATGTGTTGACTTTGCTTTTCTTCCTACAGTTGTTATACTAAATTCTTTTAAACAGCAAATATTTGTGTGTCTCGTAAAGTAAGGAAATAAATTCTTTCAGGAAGGAAGCAGGCTACCTACAGAAACAGGTATTTTGCATAGATGTAAAAAGACTTTTTTTCTCCCTTCTTCCTCCCTTTCAGTTTTCATTTCCTTCTTCCTTCTGTCTTTCTAGGGCACAAAGGGTATAAGAATGAAGAGACAAAGAGGGTATTAAAAAGTCTTTGAGGATCTGATAAAAAAAGATTGAGCATACCTAATAAGGAACTATTCAATAGAGTTATTTTGTTCTTAATTCTACTGCAATTATCACTTTCGTAATCAAAGACTTAGATGTTTTAATTAACCTTGATTTCATCCTCTAGTGTATTCAGTGTTTATCCTGTATTTAGGTTAATCTAAAAAAATTAATACTTCTCTGGAAGGAAAATCCTAATAAAATAAAGCCCACATCAAATTCTGTGGGCCTTTATATCCCAAGATTATTTTGAAACTTTCGGTGTTAGGCTGTCTTTTCATCAATGTGAATGATTTCTCCTTCCCCACAAACCCAAAAATGCAAATGTCTCCACTCTTCCCCCTACTCCATTCTAGCCTCTGTCCAGGAGAGACACATTTTTCATGGCAGTGTTCCCTCTAATCAGAATTATGCAGAGAAGGACAGCCTGAAATTTCTAACAAACCCAGGCAATTAATCAGAACTACATGTTCCCCCCCACCCTTTTTTTTTCTAGTTGCTTTTAAGGAAACATCTATAGAGACTGAAATCATGCTAATTTGAAGAGGATTGTTATGTTAGATGTTTGAAGTAATGCACATGTTTATGCAGAAACAAATACATAATTCTTCCTTTGCTTGAGATACTGCTCTCAAGAGCTTGGCTCTTGTTACAGCACCCTTGTTCACAGCAGAAGTAAAATTAAGGAAAATTTGGGAAGATATTTATTTTCAGACCTTTTCTGGGTGGAAAATGTGGAAAGGGAAAAAACCCCCCCTGTTTAATTTAAAGGAAAAGAAACTTCTGTTTCAGAGTGCCTTTCTAAACATGAGCAATCTAAATCAGATGTATGATCAAATACATGTTCTGTTGGAAAACATGACTTTACTATAGCTCTGATGAAACAAGAWACATGCCTGTGGGAAATTACTCCAYTGAGGGGCTATGTTCAGGAGTAGTGCTGCAGGTGACCTCTGGCAATGTTAGAAAAAAACATACAGGAAAATTTGTCTTTTATATTTTGGAATTAGATGGCTGATTTCATTCTCTACTCCTGGTAGGAGAAGGAATGTTGCAGCAATGAACACTACTGATGTATTCACATAGGTGGATGCCTCTATTATCAAATTATGTCAGAGATGTAAAAAAGAGCTAAGCAATGTGATCACAGCAAACTCTGTAGGGTTCAGAAGTCCTCTCTCTCTGATTCAATCTGTGAATCAGCAGATTGACCATGATAAAAAGAGAGGTAAATATAATTTCAATATTTCACCTGATTTAGTGCTCACATTGAAGATCACTCAGTATTCATTCCAACAGTTTACTTATTCCTTGATAAAAAAGAAGTCAGCTAAACGAGAGGTTTAGAACCAACATACTGGGAACACATATAGAAAACCCTAGAGAAACCCTCTGCCTATCCCAAAGGATATCCCAAAAGATATCCAGTCCATTAAGGTTTTCAACTTTGATATAGTTCTTATCTTCTCAATATTTGAGCATCAATATACAATGCTATGGCTCCTCCCGACCTCAGAGTAAGGTAGGGTTTTGTAGGTACTAAGTAGCAGATATATTAGAAAACTATACGTAGAAGATATCATACTTTCTATTGACAATTGGTACTAGCATGCCATATCCCCATAAATGCAGCTTCTTACCAATACCAGATACCATGTGATCAAAGGAATGCACAATAAATGCATAAGTGATCCTCAAATTCTCTCCTAGGCATTGCACACCTAAGCTTCACTCAGAAAAGTTGTTGTGGGTTTTACCTCAATAGTTGTCAATTGTGGCATAAAAATTTACTCGAAAAATTTGTCTCTGAGAAAATAATTTTATGTTTTGGGAAGATTTGCCTACCTTCCTAACAGCTTCCATGCCATTGCGCACTTAGCGTTTCTCAGTTCACAGTTCACAGCCAGCATGGCATCTTGCCACAAAATCGGGACATACCAGCCTCCAACAAACCAATTCACCACAAACTTTGGCACTGCTGCTGCAGAGCTTCTCAACTCCCTAACAACTAGGAAAACCAACTTACAGCTGTCACAAAGTCACTGGTCTCAAGTTCCCTGGAACCAAACACTTTTCATTTGGATTTAAGTGGGAACTAAGTACTACTGAAGTTAACTATCTCACCAATTAAATTTAATGCAAATGCTCTGGGTCTGGGCTTTTGGAATTTTTATTTCTTCTAAAAGCATAAACTCTATTGTATGAATGAAATTAATTTCTCCTTTAATAAGAATTATGATATCCAGGCATAGACAGAGCTAAGAAAAGTCAGAAGTTATGGCGTGCATATTTTCAGCTCTGAATTAGGAGACAAAAATCTCTCTTAAAAGTTTAACATGCTATTTAAAAGCTTTACATAAAATCACTCAAAAACTCTCATGGTTTATGATGTAGGTGTTATGCAGCTTGAGGCAAAGAGCAATGGGATGTACACACAGGAGTCTAGAAAAGGGCTTAAAAGAACACTAATGGCATCAAGCAAAAAGTCTGAAGCACAAGGACAGGTTGAGAACCACAATACTTACATTTCCTCTGTATTTAAGAGTTACTTTTTTTTCTAATTTTTATAACTCTTAGCTAGCCTTAAGAGTGGCAGTATTCAACATATTTAGTCCTTTTGAATTTATAGGAAAAATGAGAATTTCATCATAACTGTGAGAGACTTCAAGGTCATTAGCACTGCAGTAACTGCAAGTATTTTGCCCACGTGAAACAAGAAAAAAATTCTAATTGTTCTATTTTTGATTTGTCAGCTGTGTTTACCAATCTGAGTGCATACTGATGGCATTGATAGCTGCAAATTTAAACAAGGAATGGCATTAAATAAGGGATAAATAATCAAAGTATAATGATGAAATCATCCTTTCCATCATCAACCTAAGAAATGTGCTTTTTGAGATCTATCAAGCTATTTCAATTTCATATTTTCTTTTTTCATTGGAGCAACAGACAGCCATTACATCTCGATAATCTGAGATGAAAACACTTCATCCTGCATATTAGATGCAGCAATGTGTATTATTTTTTCCATGTCTTTGGTAAACATCCAAAAGTGTCAGCAATAATTTAATCAAGTATCTGCTACTTTACAAAAAAAACCCACCAAAAATATTTGATAGGTATTAATCTGAGCTATCTCAGGTGAATAAGGCATCTCAGTGATAAACCATCTAGTGAAAGAAACATATTAGCAGATAATTTTGAAATTAAAGAAAAATCCCAAGCTGGATGAAAAGCCATCTGTATTTCCTCCAGCTCTCTCTGTCTGGCATGCTGCTTACTATTTACTTGCCCAGGCCTAACTGTACTGGGACAGGAACAACAATGCCTAAATAGTACAGATGAAATCTACTCAAAAATAGAACATGCAGAAGTGTCATAAAAAAAATTCTTATTGGTCTTATGAGGTCCTCAAGCAAAGTCTGCAGAAAAGGAATAAGAAAAATTGTGAAATGTTCATATTTTAAGATAATAAACACCAATGAAGTCACTACCAAGCAGGCACTAAGTCATCCCTCACCCATTTTTATGCTGCAGTTCTGCTGTTCTGAAACCTATTTCAGCCAAGATTGAGGGTAACTTTCTCATGCATATATGCAAGGCATATAACTCCACCTGTTCCTGAGGGCAAAACCCACAAATTTCCTAAGTACCTTAGTTAGAAGACTAAATTACCTAGTAGACATATTGTTACTAATAAATGAGCGGGAGGTATATTTTACCCAACTCTTTTAAGCATTGGGCTTCTCTACTATTCTCACAGGTGCTTCAAAATCAACAACTTCAGTTTCTAGTATTAGAAGCCAAAAACTCTCTGAGATGTGTTTCAGAAAACAAAAAAAAAACAAACAGTAAACAGATTCATAGACTATCCCCCTCCCTCCCCCCAAGCAGTCAACATCTCCTCAACAGCAACAGCTGGGTTGCCTATTTATGTCCAGCAATCTTGAAGCTGTGCACTACTCCGAGAGCATCTCAGGAAAGAAACTGTTCCTCAGAGATTTACCCTGGGCAAGGTACAATCACAGGCTCCCTAACAAACATGTCAGAACTCATTAAGAAGGAGGCTCATAAATACCAACAGATTATTGCAACCATAAAGTTACAATACTAAAAGCAAATTATTTCTATGGGCTTTGAATCAGGTATTAATGGTGCGTATCCAGATCCCTAGGAGGTGTAAACCGGTGTAGCTCCATTGACTTCAACACAGAAAGACACTGATCTGCTTGAAAGGCTCTCCCTTTGGGGAGCCGTTTCTGAGTTGTGAGATCTGTATCCAGCTCTTTGTTTTTATTCTTTCACATTCCTCTGTACATTCATCAACTTTTACACAGATCCAAATTAAACCCTTTGAGAATGAGTTCCATGCAGAAATAATTTAAAAGCCCAGAAATGCCAATTAAAATAAGGTATTCATAAATTGAAAACAAAACTACCATTATAGGCCAATAAATTAGACTATGTAGGATTAAACCACCAAGGATTTGAGATKAAAAAAACCAAAAAGCAAAAAAGTAGTTCAATGAAACCGTAGAACTGAAACTAATGAAGCCTGTCCTCTGATTTGTGCCCCATGGTAAGATGTTTTCTGAGTCAAGAAATATGTGAGCTCAAACTGAAACTCGTCCTGAAGTAGACTTACATATAAGATCTATCTTCTCTAAGGATTTGCCAAAATATATAACAGGTGATTGTTGGCTTTTTGTTCACCTGAGACAATTTTATCATCTATATTCCATGTTTTCATTAATGCGTAGATCTTAGCTTTCCCTGGAAACTCTCTACTTCTATCAGTCAAGAGGGCTCCTCAGTCATGAATAGAAACAYGACAGTTCTCAGTGTTTTTTCACAGGAAATGATCCACTTGATTCCAAATATATGTGAATTTGAGTTAGTGAAAATATGAAGAACTAGTATCTTTATACTCTTAGAGAAGTTATACCTTATTTACTTTTATCTTTGCATATCTGATTATCATAAAGGATGTTATTCAAATCTGGATCATAGAATGATCTCATGGCAGGGACATCTGCCACTAGATCAGTTTGCACAAAGCCCCATCCAATCTGTTCTTGAACATTTCCAGGGATGGGGCATCCACCACTTCTCTGGGCAACCTGTGCCAGTGCCTCACCACCCTCACAGTAAAGACTTTCTTCTACATATCTAACCTAAATTTCCCCTGTTTCTGTTTGAACCTATTACTCCTTGTCCTGTCACTACAGTTCCAGATAAATAATATTTTACTAGTCATAGGCAAAGCCCCCACAGTTCACTAGAACTTGAAGTCAGATGTAGACAGCAGGATTTTGATCAAAAGATATAAAAATAGCATTCAACTATCATCCCTTAGCATTCAACTCATATCCCTTTGGCTGTTAAATTTCCAAAATTCTCATGCATTTATAGTACATGACAGCTGGATGAACTTGTAAGTATATGGAAGATATTAATTACTCGTTTCTAATTAATTATGCTGAATATTTTGCTTCTTACACTGTTGCTYATTATATAAACTAACTATCATCCTACAGTTACTCAAATGATACAAAATCCCAAATGAAGATGGTTAATGCATGTCACTAATAAGAGAGGCGCACCTCAGCTGAAATGAAGAGCACTTTGATAGGTGTGCTGTGTTGGCTGGTAATAAGTCTCTGATGAATCTGCACTATCGATTGCTTTTGGGAAAGTACCTAAGTGATATTTAAATGCTTAAATGSTATTCGTGATCCTCACTGACAAAAAAATATAACAATTTCAAAAATAGCTTCCCACTTCTTTAGTAAAGTAAGTACAGGAAATATCACGCCAGCTTGGTAGTTGCTGTGAACATGTATCTATTCATATAGTCCAGCAACTCTTTAAATCTATTAATAAGCTAGAAATTATTGACAATGCTACCATCGTAATTACAAATATTCATTACTCCTCTGGGTAAGGAGTATATTCAAAAGCAATTCTRTCATAAAATAAAATAATATATTCCCAAGTTAATATGACTCTTTTCCAAAGTGAGAAAATGGAGATAATAGGCAGAATGTGGACGTGGTGTATAATTTAAACTACTAAACTCCTCTGTACATCAACTGAAAGATTTAAGCACACTTCAAGCTAGCCACAAGACCTAATTCAAGATTCTAATTGCAAGTTAAAAGAGGATTATCTCAGTGCAGAAGAGTGGAGATCTGCCAGTGTAGCAGCACACCAGCCCTTCAGTAGAGACCACACAAGAAGTGGCAAAAAGCCCTGCTATCTAGGATCCACGAAAATAATACAATTGACAAAGAAATGGTTCTTWCATTTATTTTCTACATTTATTAAGCAAAAGGACATCTGTCTGACACAATTTTTCACAATAAAAAGGAGACGTGAACAGGTTGTGGTTGCTTTCCCTATTTTATGAAATGTCCTTAGAAGGCTGTTCTGGAGTCCCTGAGAGCCCTACCAAGCAGACATCCTTGCCTCCAGTGCTGTGAAGTGCCTAGATGCAAAGGAGTTGGGATTCTCAGGATATTCAGACCTAAGAAAAGAAGAAGTTTTTTTCAAAGTTTGTTTGGGTTTTGGTTTTTTTTCATTTATCCTTCCATGTCAGTCCCCAACAGTATGGTATGAACAGAAATCCAGGAAGATAAATGTAAATCAAGAGTGGCAGAATTAAAGAACAAAGTAAGCCTCTCTCTAGCCTCCTCTTCAATTCACCTGAAAAAAAAAATAAATCAAAAAAAAMCCTCTTTTATTTCAATAAGGTTTGAAAATATTTTGTATGCTTTTTACGACTCAATGTATTCTGGATTCTCAAGAGCTTTATCATCTCAGTAAATTATGAATTTACTTAGCMTGGTTTTGCTAACTCATCCTTAGATATTGTCTTTTTCTCTGTATCTCTTCTGAAACTTATCCTATAATCAAAACTTCCAATTAAACAATGATTGTAGACCATTTTTCTTCTATCATATGACCCTTTACCTCCAAGTTCTTGTTCTCCCGCAAAGATGTAGAAATTTTTAGATGCTCATTTATTTCATAGGGATCTAAATACCCTGTTTTATTAACGTCTCTGGATATTGTTATCGTCTCAAGTCTCAATTTTGTGTTGACCTTCTCAAAACTGAATATCAAAAACAAGTTAGAAAAAAACTATGTTGCAATTCAGAGAGGCATTCCCCACCTAACTCCTCCAAATATCCCCTTGGAGTCTTCAAGACACATTTCATCAGGGATACCCATCCCAAATACACCCACAGTACCCCAGCCAAATTTCCCTTCCCTCTAATCACCTAAATATTTTCCTTCAAGACAAAAATCCATTTTTTAAAAAATTAATATTTCACCTTTCCCTTTTATAACTAAGACAATGATTATGGGTTTTTTAAAGAAATTAAATAAAGTACGAAGTTTCTGATTATATTTCTGAGCAAAGATTTCCATTTTCTCAATTACAAAGGCAAGAACTAATATCTATCAATAATTTGTACTTTGTTAAAAAAAATAATTTAATCTTGCAGTCTTTAGCTGCTGTCAAGAGCTGTATCTCAGGTCTAAATCAGTACAGGGACTGTTAACATGGTTAGTTTACATAATGAGCTGCTATAGAGGATGCAAAAATCATCAGCATAATTACTTACAAATGAATAATTAATAGCTTGYATGCAAGTTAAGAGGTTCATCAGAGTGATACAAATTCATGAACATTTATGAACAATTAATAACCAGAAAGTCATTGATAGATGGGCCACATAGTGTATACAGTATCTTCAAATGGGAAAAAATCACTTTTCCAAGCCATGAGATTGCCAACGGTCTGAATCAGAGTGCTAAAAGGCTAAGCTTCAGGGACAAAGTGCCTACTGTGTGGGAATGGAGGATCCTGGTGCTTGCACATTAATAGTTCATTTGTAAGGATTCAGCAGTGATATAAATCTTCAAAGAGAAAAATTTGTGTAACTGATTGACACACTTTAGAGAATGAAGCAAAAATGGAAGAGAGGGAAGAAGTGGGCAGAAAGAGAACAGCAAAATACAGCTTTCTTAGAATCCATACTTGTTCAAAACGAACAAGTTCTGAACCACAGCACAGTAAATATACTCTCTAATAGGAATAAGTAATAAGGGTTTTTATGGGGTTTTCTTTTCTACCCAAAGGTGACTCACCATAGGAAGAGCAAAGCAGAACTCCTGCAGTGCTATGTAAGGTTTGCTGCAAATGTTCTGGTTTCCTACATGTTCCTAATGTCCTACTGAATGAAGTCCTGCTGACTGTAATAAAAGTCTGTAAAATTATTAGGTACTTAATAACAATATATTATATAAGGCAATGTCAGCAGTTTGGTATTAACAATAATGTAGATCCTACCTACAAAACTCTACTACAGCAGCTTTTGGATAATATTCATGCTAAGTTGAATCTAATATTATTAGACTTAGTAATGAGGTGAGCCTTCATTGTGTTTTAAGTGCAACCTTCTAGGGATTCAAAATTCCCATTATTTTTTAATCATTTTTAATAACAAAACCACCAACCAGTCACTGGGTAGGAAAGCTGTTTTAGCAAAATTTTAATGACTTGTATTTTCTCAGGGTTGCTGAATCATAAAAGTGTAACACACAAACTGCTGGGGTGGGTGTGTGTGCATACTGGCTGTAAAGCAACAGCCAAGGAATCAACTGCTTCTGGAAAAGAGGAGACTAAGAGATGCCCTGATTTGTATTTTACTGATGTAAAAGTTAACCATGAGCAGTAAAGGAAGTGAGGAAAAAGATGGAATATTCCCAAGTTAAAAGGATAAAAGACCCTTTGTTTAAGTGTCAGGTCCATGGCTGAATGCTTTCTAAGTAGCTTGAGTTTCATCTCACACATTGAAAAATAATAGTTATCAATTAAAAACAGGCATTTGCCCTTTAATGCAAATAGACTTGTCTCTTAAATCTCTCTTCTTTAACTGTTCTCCTCATGACCACTTTCCTGTTTTTTCAAATCCCACTGAGTATTTTCCAGTGAAATGCCTCAGAAGGGATTTTCTAACTTTGTGAGTGCTAGCAAAAGAGGAGAGTTTTTAGAAAAAAGGTGAGGAAAAGATAAGAGGCCAATAAAGACGTTCTCACAGGCTGTGACCATCTCATGAGGACAYACACTTAAATTATCAGACACAGGTTCCTCCCTGGCCTAAATAAAATGAATCAGGATAAAAAAATCATCCTCTATATCAGAACCAGAGTACCAGATGAATTGCCTGAACATTTTTTTTTTCTTCTCTGAACAGAGAAGCAATTGGTTATTTTTGTTCACCAGATACTAGAATACTGCTATTTGATTTTTCCTGTATTTACTCTTGGGGCTACTTTAATATGCATTGGGTACCTTTAAATTAAGCAAATAAAGTGTTCATAAATATTACCATGTAAAATAAATATATTTTTTAAAAAATCAATTAACTAGATATGTACAAACATTTCTCTCTCTCTTCTTTTCTCTTCACATCCTCCTCCCCTCAAAAAAGAAATCAATCCAACAATCCTTTATCAAAAAGAGAAAACTCATCTGGAAATACTATTTTTTTTGCTTTGCTATATATAGGTAATAATTTATAACGAAATCAAAATCTGGGGTTTTGGAGTTGATCGTTTTTCTTTATTAGCATTTTTAACACAATTGTTTTTATTACTTATAATTGCTGATTTACATTCATGTGACTTGGTATGCTCTTATAGTTTCCTTATGTTGTACCGATTCCCTTTTATAAAAGCTTTGTTTTCCATATTGGATACACATCAACTTAAAAAGTTGTTTTCAACCTAAAAAGTTGAAATACGACAGAAAAGATAATAAGCATAGTAAAATAATAAACAAAACCCCAACCTTTTGGTTTAATGTTGAACAATTCAAAAGAGTTTATAATAAATTTTTCTTCATTTGGAAGAAAGAAGAAAAAAGTGGTTAATATCTTAAATGCTAAGCTTTAAATTTAAAAATTAATGCAGTGTATAAACTTCCTTCTTAATTTGCTCTTCCTTTGTGATTTTCAGCAGTGAAACTCCCATATCCTGGCTGAAGAAATGCCTTCCACACAGATGGGATGAAAGTAAAGGCAAGCTCTCTGTGTACTACTTGGGCACAAAGCTGGTCCTAGTGGACTTTTTGCAAGCTCTAGTTTGAGGGTAGTGAGAAAAATTGAATCTCTGAGGTAAGGTCAAAGCTAATAGAATTCCCAGGCAAGGCCAAATCACTGATTTAATTTACACTAAAAGTTATTTGTTCCCTAAACAGAGCCTTACCCTTCCTCTTTGCTGTGAACTCTGGTGTCATGTGCATAAAAAAATGCACCAAGAAACATAAACATTGTGTCTCAATCACTCACATCTTTCCCAGGATATTTTTTTTTTCAGTTAAACTTTTCATTCAACGAAACATTCCTCTTTTTGGAGCTACATTTAAGAATATGATGAACCTGGAAATTAAAAGGATTACAGCCTTAGACTTTGCTTCCCACACTGAAGTCCCATAAAGTTCATGTGAAAAAACTATTATTTGAGTCCAAGAAAAAGTACATAAAGTTTATAAAGCTTTCATGGTTTCATGTTACTCCAAGTTTTAACTTAGCAATGCATTTAAGCAAAACATTGTGACATTTCTTCATGACTCCATTTACAAGAGTAATAYGAAAAATACTCTTGTTCTGGTTTTTAACTGTTCTATTAAGGTTTTCTAGTTGCAATTTATCAAATTGCTCATAAAATTCATGAAGATCTTAGTAAAAATACAAGCAATCAAAATCAAAGGTCATAACTAAAAGGTACATATTACAATGCATACTATTAATCAAATTCTTGTATACARCTTGTTCATAAAATACTTTTTTTAATTCATTCTTTCTTATTTAAATACACATTTTTCTCATTTTCAGCATGGTGAGCATTTCAATAGGCTTTATTACAGTGAGACAATTTCTTAATCTTGGAAAACCACCAAAGAAACAACTGCCACTAAGTTCCAGTAGTATTTATAGGTTTAACATAGTCAGTTTTCCCAAGCTGAACTGAAAGAAACTCCAGCCAATAAAAGAATAAGAATTCACTTTAATATAAACATTGCCAGAATGTGAGCTATAGCGAGAATTATTTTCAACAGTTCTCTAAATCAGTGTTATAAAATTTTCAAGTTTGTCAAATAAATGGAAAAGGTTTTATTATTCATACATGTGTGTGTGTGACTCCACAAACGGAGCGGAATTCATTGTGATATATACCAGTGCAAAGGAAGAATCAAACAAAAAACTGAAGATGTAGGAAACTAGAAAAAATGTTGAGATCTAAGGATCCTTGTAAAAGATTGCAATCACTCTATTATTTTGCTTTTTATGATACTAAAAATGATAACTAAATACAAATATTCKTTAGAGAAAAGCAAATACCATTTGTATTTTAACTGATAGATGGGAAAGAAGGTAAAATGKTTCAATGCTTTTCCACAGAACAGGGTAGAATTCTAGTTAGCAAAAGAGTAGACATCTGTGATTTTGTTTTTCAAATGGCTTCTTTATTAACTTAAAATATCTTATAGTTTCTGCCTAGCTTCCAAAAGATAACCACAGCCGCTGACCTGTTCTGTGCCAAAACAAGGGACACCTTTCCTGGGTAGACTACACCTCTAGAATCCCAGACAGTTCATTCAATGTTAACATAGGCTGCACTGATTATTACGTAGCAGTCATTCCTTAATATGGTTGGTAGGTCATGAATACCCTCCCCCTGAAAACAGATTGGGTTTGGGGGGAATGTCTGCACAGCTATATGGCAGGAAAAGCAAATGTTTTTGGTTTTGGTTTCTAGCTCTTATTACATTAGATTTATGTGTCCTTCAGAATCCACTATCTTCTTTCCTAGAAAGTACTTGTGCAGAATAATCAAATCGCCTCTAAATCTTTTCAGACTGAGTTCTCTAAAGCTCTCACATTAAGACATGTCTACTACTCACTGAATAATGCATAGATCTTTCCTGAAACCTACTCCAACTTTTTAACAGCCCTTAAAAATTTATCTGGCAGGAGCAAGTCCAGTGTATTTGACTCATTAACATTGTTAGTAATGCGACTAACAGCATGTAATTACAACTAATTAAATTAGTGAAGAGGAAAGATACTGAAGAAAAGCCATATCCATTCACTACCACACTGATTAAACACCTTAGGATGGCTCCAATCCTAGGTAAGGTATCACTCCCGGAGCCTAGGATAAGGCACACAGTCAGAGCTGCACTATTGGCTCTGTCAAGGCTGGCAAATAACACAGGTAAATAAGGTTGTGAATTCCAATTCTTACCATTTCACCAGCTTGGCATCATAAAAGATTTTATTGTAATGCAATTCACGTGTAATTTAATGTTAATTTCCCCAACAATTATGAAAATGTTGAGTTTAACAAATTCTAGCCCAGATTGCTGCTGCACCTCACGTCCTACTTATTTGCTATTACTTATCCTTTTTGTTAAAGTATTTCCTCCACCTCTAAGTAATAAAATTCAATCTTTTTAAAAAGTGTTTCACTTATATTTTGTTGAGTTTTTTAATCATCCTCCTTTTACCTGTTTAAGTGGCAATTTTATAGTACCTCCAAGTTACTTTAGCCAGATTTAGAAATTTAAAAAATGCAGTAAATTCATCTCATTGTGACCCATTTTCTATTTAATGAAATATATTTCTGAAACTAATTATACAATTTCATTTTACTGGTTGTAACCAGTATATTATCTGAATGCTTACCATTGTTTTGTCTTGGACAAGAGCAATATGACCAAGTTAATATTATGGGCATTTGGTCCACTTATACTTGCATGTCTTCTGCTAAATAACTCCTTCTTTCTACTCACAATTTTCTGTCTTTCTCTCTTCAACTGTGCTTATAAATTCATGTAGAATTTGCACATCAAGTTAACAGATGTGCATATACATATATATGTAACAATTGTATATTATATATACAYATATATATACATATATAAGTGTATATAGATACAGATATACACTTATATATGTATATATATGTGTATATATATATACACTTATAAGTGTATATAGATATAGATATATAGAGATGATACTAAAAATGATAATAATATAGATTATATAATCTATATAGATATAGATTATATAAATATAGCTATATAGATATAGATGATATAGCTATAGATGGAATGTAACATTATGGATAGAAACCTTTTTTTCTACAGTACTGTTGTCAGTTGCTGATTTTTATTATCCAGACTATGCTAAGTTTACACTCTTTTTATGTGCCATACTATGCCCAAATCAAAACTTTTGGCGTTAGAAAGTTTTGTACTGCCTTTAGAAACACTAGTCAATTTTTGCTGATGCCTCCATGCATTATCCATTATCCAAAACAGAGCTTTCATTAAAACACAATTATGCTTATTGCATTTCAGAAGTTTTTAAAAGATAGCTCAGGTATTCCTCTTGCTTGACTCAGTGCTCTTTAACAAACCTACACCAAAGTCTCTTTGATTTCTCTATCCTCCTACAGGTACCTGAGATTATGTAACTCCTATCCAAATTTCTCATCCAGTAATTGTGGTAACTGTTCTCTTTTATCCAGATAGTTTATGCAGTAACCATCAGAAAATGAGAGAAAATTTCATTAGTTAATTCAGTAACAGCTGGGTACATTTGAGCCTTTGATTTCTGACAAACAGATGACATTTTTCTCTGGAGGCAATATAGTGTAATAGTAAATTATTTTATGTTTGGAAAGTGATTTAAGATATACTGGAATTAAAATGTACTGTGATGAAAAAATATTATCCAGTTGTATTCTCCATAGAAAATTAAGGTGGATGACAAATACTATGACATTGTGGGGCTAAAAAATCCATAGAACATTTAAATTTGCAGCTTTTTCTTCCTCTTTTTTTGGCTTTTTTTTTTTTAGTTTGAATATCACTTTGTTAAAATTGCACTTCCCAAAACTCCACTTTAATCAAAATTCATAGAAATGTAATAAAACCAAAAATCTTAGAACTGTGACAGAAAAATATTAAATAATGATAGAGAGAGATGGAGAAAAGAAATCTTATTTTCTTAAAACTGTTGAAAATATTACTGTTATACTATCCCTTAAGGAGTAACTACACATCTTTTAAAATACTACTTAAAATACTTGGAAAAAAACGGCTTTTCCCCTGAACTTTTATAGTTTTGCCCACCTGTGCACTAGTAATACAAGCTGTGATTGGCATTTCTGTTGTGGCTGAAGTTCATGGTTTACAGTCATAAACCCAGTTTAGCTTCATTCTACATGGTCATGTCGTCAACTGTTTTCATAAAAAGCCATGTTTCCTTCTCTAGTGAGTATGTATTCAGCCACTTCAGAACTACATCCAAACACCCACCTCCAAAAAAACCCAATTTAAATACTAGTAATAAGACTTCAGTAAGAATTTAGACGTTTACCTACATCTTAATTCTCTTAAAGGCACACCTTTAGGCATTTTCACTGGTAAAAGTGACATGAGAGTCTCAGTTTTGAGAAGCACCAAGGTAATATTCACCTTTGAAACCGGGTCCTCTTTACCTACTTGTTAGGCATATTCCAGGGAGGAAAGAGGAACAGAAGGTCAGGGAATGGATGACAGGTTTGGTTTGGCTCTATGCTATTCTTGACACTGCAGACAAAGCAGTGCTAAGAGTTGTGCAGTTTGACTCTGAAAAAGTTGTCCAGTCGAGCCATTCAGAAACACAAAGATGCAGCAAAATCCTCTTCCTGTTTCCCCTTGAACAATTGATACTGTGTTTTGTAGATGAAGGCTGTAGAGAAAAAGCTAGGGGAGTCTTGTATGGACTGAAAGACTCGMTATCCCTTCAGAATAGCCACTTCTGTGTGCACAGCAGAGCTTCAGGTGTAATCATCTTTCTCTCCAGTTACCTCAAACCATTTGATATGTCAACAGAACAGGCTAAGGCGAAACATTTAATCCTTCTTAAATTTCAGAACATCTAAACATAAAGCACTGTTTATTTGTAACAGATTAAACTAAACACTGTAGAACTGAACGTGTAGGGTCAGGCTTTGCTATAGAGCCAACCTACTAACATGAAACATTGATTTACCTGGTTTTAGGACATACTGTCGCTGTTTTCCCCGCAGACAAGTAGAGAAATGACACAAAGTCCAGGCTCAGGGATAGATGGAAGCACTTTAATGAATTCTCAAAAGGCTTTTATATGTTAGTTCGCAAAGTGTATTAAATGGCATAAGGTAATTGGTTTTTTTGCCATCCACCCCTTAAGGGGATTGGTCAAGTTCTAAGACACCCATCTCTGAATGTTTTTCTAGTTAGAACCATAACAATTCTGCCAAAACAACCTGCAGGTGCAAGAAGTTTACAAAACTGTAACATTGTTTTGAGTTACTTGCATGGGAAAGACAGAACTCTCACAAAATGCTGCAGAGAGCTGAAGAAACTCTCTGCTGAAGCTTTTTCAGCATCCATAACATACAGTTACCCTATGTAATTCATATGAAGAATTATAGTTTCTCTGATGAGTTAAAGCAGTCTGTATGCAAAAGTATGCTCACTTCTGAAGCAGACGTTAAATCTTTTTCAACGTAAGTGTCAGAATCTGTACTGCAAAGGATGGACACTTATTGTAAGTAGGCATTGACCCTTTCCAGTCTCTGGACTGCTTCTTTTCGAATATAACTGAAAGGGAATGTGGAAACAGTTTTTCTGCCAAGCTGTTTGATAAAGTAGCTGTACACGCAAACTAAAGTACATTTAGACACATGAAAATAAAGGGTATCAATTATTTTCAGAACATTTTATTTTGCTGTGAAATCCTTGATATCTTCTAATACAGRGTAGAAGAGAATTTTTCTGTCAAAAATACCTGTTTAAAGTTGACAACACATTTTAATTTCTTCTTATAATCAAAAATGTAATATGCACCTTGTATTTAATTCAGAAAAAAATATACTATTTCACACATGCTCTGGTTTCTCAGTATTGAAGCTTTCTTCTTACTAGAGGAGCTCTTTTCTCACAGTCATATTAAATATACTTTGTTGAATGTATTAATCTAATCCTATTTCCAACCAGTCTTCTCTTTCATCCTCACTTTTTAAAATGAAGGACAAAAAGAAGGAGAAAAGGAAGGAGAGAGTATAAGTAAACTAGAAAATCCTTATGTAAAATAAATCCTTAGAAACAAAAGTGGGTGACTAATTGCATTTTCTACTCTTTTGATCATATTTCTCCGACTGAAAATCTAATTTTAATGTACTCATTAACCACTGCTGGCTTGACAGCACCTTTCCGATGCAATCTGTGATGACGCATGTGACTGAGGAAAACGTTGTGCAGCTCTCACTTTCTTCAAACCTCTTTCTTCCTTTTGTGATATATAAGTACTCATCATCCTGCCATTTCCTTGTTACTCATAAACCTTGACAAGCTGTGAAAGATAGAGGAATTAACAGAAATAGTATGTTTTCATATGCATTAATTTTAACATACCCAGACTAGCCACCTTTCTTCCAGGAGTTTGTTGCTATGAAATTAGCAACTTTGCAATTAAACTTTGCCACTGGAAACTATGCTGGTCACAGAATTATATACTAGCAGTATGCTTTTATGATAAACTGCTAGTTTATATTTGAAAATATTATCAAAGATGCTTTGTTTTGTTGGGTTTTTTTCTTTCTGACCTATTAAAGCAGCTACAGTAGGAGTAGCAACCAATATAGGCACTGAAAATTTGCTTAAATATGGTATCTGCTCTAAAGAACACATTGTAAAATCAAACTGATGTTCTGGTACACGGGACATCCAGAAAGATTTTTATTTGAGATCTAGGGACCCAGATGCCCTCAGAAGCTGTAGCTTGTAGAGAAACCAGTAGGTGCCAAGGAACAGACACCTCAGCTACAATAAGCACGTGGCTTCCTTGTCCTTGCAGGGAGCCAGATCTGGCTGCCCCATGGATGGACTGCAGCAATTGCCAAGATTTTAAGCTAAAGTTTAAAATCAACAGAATTTTCTGCAGCCGTAAGAGTTTTTCAGTTTTCAGCTTTTCACTAGATTCAGTTAATCAAGCCAAATATCTTTCAGACAATTAATTAATTCGATGTAATTTTGTATATTTTGGGTTGGGAAATTTTATTTCATTCAGCTTTCTGAAAAAATTCTCGTCAAAAGACCTGCAAGTTCCCAGGAAAATGTAATTTTTTTTTCTGTGACATTGTCAGAGACTGAAAATAGTTCATGCCTCAAACATTGATATAAAGTTTTGCTCATTATAAAGCAGCTACAACCAAAGAAGCTTCCCTGAAGACTGGGACTTTGGACTGAAAGTCAAACTGCTGGTTAGATAAAGGGAAACCTCTTGTTCAATCATCTCAGGCTGAGGGAAAGGAATGCATCCACAAAAGGCCAAAGCCACCAGCTGTGCTGAGAATCATCCCCAGCTGAGTTTGGGGTGGGGGGAGAGCACAGCTCACAGAAGCCAGGCTTACACAGACTCCCCCCCCAACTGAGGGGGGAGGAGGAGGTTTTGGGTGCATGGCGCAGCCTCTGGTCAGAAGCAATAAACAYCCATCCTCCGCTACACAAACCGGCCCGGCTGTGGAATCCCCAGCCCCACAGGCCACATCCACGGGACATTCTCGGGAGAGAGCTGAGGGGGAGTCATAACCCCCCGAACTGCTCCCCAGAGGCTTTGCACCACCAGATGCAGCAGATCCTGAGTCTGCTGTAAGAGACTGCCCCCCTCCCCCAGGGGGACATGCCTGGACATTGCCATCTTGCTCAATGGTATCTTAAGCCATGAGATTCTAAGCCTTTTGGGGGGACCTTCACCACCAAGAAGACCAGCTGGAGAGGATCAACAGAACATCGCTGGGATCCACAGAGTGGTGATATTTTCCTTATTCTGTCCCTGTCACTCTCTTTCTGTCCCCCCCTGTGGACACTGAAAAGCTTTAGCAGAGAAATTTTCCAGCTTTCTGCAGCATTCTGTGAGAGCTCTGCGTTTCTCACAGAAGCTATGAAAAACAGTGCTACAGTTTTGTAAATGAATTCTCTCTATCTTGCACCTGCAGTTGCTATGTAGTATTGTTATGATATTGACTGGAAAAAATATTTTGAAATGGGTTTTGTGGGCTTTAGCCAACCAGTATGCGAGGCGGATGATCAATGACCTTATGCCATGCAAGTATGCTAGAGTATACAAACAGGTCTGTAGAATAATAAAGGGTTCATGACATTCTATTCTCTTCCTGGACTTGGACTTCCGTGTCGTAATTTCTCTCCGGCCGCGGTACAACAGTGACACCCCCCCCACCTATTTTTCTACTTCTTTCTTTCTTTCTTTCTTTCTCTGTCTCTCTCTCTCATATTTACCATCAAATAAAACCCATACTATTGACTGGCATATGGTCTGGTTTGCACCTTAATTTGGGCAGAGGAATTTCTAAAGAACCCTAATAATCGGATCTTAACAGACATCCAGTACACTCAAGACTTTAGTGGAAGCATGAACTATAATGAAACCTGTATTTGGACTTTGATTTTACATTAACTTCTCTGTAAAACTGGGCAAAGGTATGCTTTAGAGCTACGAAGTCATGAAAAACTTCTGCTATAAAAAGTTTTGTTTCCTGCTGTCTTTCTGTATATTCTTTCTATTTCTTTATATTTTATACTTATTGTGAATTTGAACTCTTTTTGACACCATGGTTGTTAAAACAGTGATATAAATATTAACATTATTCATTCCAATGCTTGGAATTTTGGGGGGATGCCAGAAGCCACCACATAATCCATTAAGAAAGGAGTCAATTTATAGTTCCTCACTAGAACAGGTAACTAGGTGGTAGTGTCCTGTTTATTTCCATGTTACTATCAAGTTTCAATGCTATCATATTTTTAGCCTAAATACTACAAAGAAAAATATAATTTCATTGATGTTAGTTTTCCACTACCTTTTATATTTTGGCAAGAGAGAAAATGGTAGTAATAGATCATATGTATTCTGTGCATTATATTATAAGCATGGGTAATGGTTTCAATATTTTTAAAAAATAAAAGTAAATATTTTTTTCTCTAATTCATTCTCTAATTCATTTCTTTAATTCATTCTCTAATTTCTCTAAAACAATAATCCACATATATSAGTCAGCATGTGTGGAAACTGGTTTTAATTGAGAAATAGAGCAAAGTCTTGAAGTAAGTGTAGCAGCCGGGCCTGGGAAGCAGCTGCAACAGAGAAATCTATATCTTTTAAAGGATTTAGATCTGCTGCACAGTTTGGTTGGCATGTGGCAAATTAAATTTAATGTTAATTCATGTAAATTTATTAGCCTCTTTCTTCAGAGTCCCCCATGTTTTCATTGTACATTGTGTTTCAGTACAGATGATAATAAACTCATACAGATGCCACCAGTCATCAGTGCAACATTAATTACTGACTTGCTCAGAAAGTATTTACAGCCAGAGCTGGGACTGGCTGTGCAGAGCTGGCAGTGCTGCTACCATCAGCTGGAAAAACAGAAAGTTGTTCAGCAAATGCTGCTTCAAATCACTGAGAGGAGGACAGAGGGGAAGGAAAAGGAGAGAGCAGGGAAGGTGAGAAGGTCACATTGGAGGTGTTCTCTGGAATTTGAATTACCAACTCTAAACTGCAAAACTGACAAATGTTATCTCTGGACACAAAACTTGCATTCCAAATGCAAATAGGGCCCAGAAAAGGTCTGAGATTTTAAAAAACTATTTTGTGATGTCAGCTCAGAGTCATTCATATTAACCCACCACATCAAATCCCACTGGGAAGAGCAAATATAAATATTTATGGATAGGATGAAGGTGAGAAAAGCAGAAGTTAGGAAGGATAAAAGCATCTAACATATAACAAAGCTGCCCCTGGCTTAGGACTGTGAAACAAATGACTAATGGCTTGTGTTTTCAGAGCACACTAAGCAGAGATACAGCTTATTTTATAAAGCTGTTGATGAGATCACCATTTTAAGGACACCTCAACAATAGTACAGACAAATCCACTCAAATGAAAATTGGAGTTCCAGGTTGTGCTCAGCCTGAGGGTATTCAAATATAAAAGAGCTTTTGAAGCAGCCAGCAGTCTGTACAACGTGTTAGATGAGGCCCTTTTACATCCTTCTCCTTAAGTTGAAGTGAGGTAATTCCATACATTATCCAAACCATAGTGAAACATCATTATTATATACAGTAACTCTCTCCATATATATGAACWACAGAAATGAGATGACCATGTCTATCCCCATTTTATCAGTGAAGTTGGWTACCTTTCAGAGCGAGGAAAGAGCTGAATACAATACTTAGGTCAATAAGTATTTATCCAATACTACCCAATTTCCCTTTAGGGCATTAAATGACAATTGAAATGTTGCAGTTCAACGTCTTGATTCATAATTTAATAGACATCAGTCCACATCATGAAAATATATTTTATCTCAAATTTTATTGTCAGTTTACTCTGTTTTCTCAGTAGAAGAAAACACAGATTAGAAATATATAATTAAGTAACTCTAATCCAAGAGCCTGAGTGTACCTTTATTAGGAAATGCAAAAATCCGTCTTACATTTGTCTTCCTTGAGATCTCTCTTGCTTGGATTGAACTTCTGTCCTTATATTGAACCCATCAGACTGACAATAGATATATTTTTTAACTTGTTTATTGTTTCTATCCAAAATAATCACCTGGAATTTTCCTATACTTCAATTAAAATATTAAGTAAAGTTATTCTCACATCTATGTGTCTACTAAGGGATCATGGCATCAATAAGATTGATTTGTAAATACAACATTTCACGCTGTTTGCCTCATGGAAGAATAAGGTTAAGAAAAAGAATGGAGGAAACTGGGAGAGAAAGGAATGCAATTGTCTGTTAAAAAACCCTCAAGATGTTATCAATCCCCATGTCTGCCTAATTAGTCATAACATCTGGCAAATTTCTATTTTCAAGTGCAGTAGCATGTGTAATGTTGAAATGACAATGACAATACTGATAGTGTTTAAATTACATATTAAAAAAAAAAAGCCCCCAAAAAACAAACCACACAAAAATCTGTTATTTTATCACTTTCTGCTTCATAACAAACTGAAGAATTTTCTGTCACTTTCTCTTGCTGTTGCACATATTCCACATTTGTCACAGTTTGTAGAGTGGTGCCATTGTGTTCTTCGTGATACACAAAGCTGGAAGTACCTTTGGACCTGGTGAATTAAACTCAGCTTGAACACAGTCATAAAGGATTTGCCATTTACTTTGGGAAAGAGAAGCTGTACGGACAAGGTAGCTCTATTTCAAAATGATAACTGAAAACATCTTAAGCTTTCCTCCTCTTCCAGAAGGAATAAAGCCCAGAAATCTGCAGCCATACCTGTCTTGAGAAACATAGCAGAACACAAAGGTTTGCCACAAATACGCCACAAAACTTCCTCAGAATTACAGCCCCTCTTTGGCATTTTCCTCTCCCATTGGAGCTCTGTGGCAACAACAAGGTAGTGTTCTATAAAAATATAGAAAYTCTAAAATTTAGTTAGTTTACTATTTTGTAAAAAGACCAAATGAAAATGAACCAGATATCTTTGACAATATACCCCCCTACTGTCCCATCCCTAAACCAGGAAGGTTTATGCTGTGGAATCACAAAGGATATGTTTCACTAACAAACTATGAGTTTATATCATTTTCATTGTGTCACTTCAGTCACATGCCATGCAACTATAGACTATAAGACTATATATAGTCTTATTTGACTTATATGGATGCAATAAGGGATAGGATATTATACCGATTATGACATAATTAATATTTTAAGGTAGTTAAATGAGTATTTAAGACTCAATTTCTTAAAAGGAACAATTTGTTTGTAGTTAACGAAATAAGTATAAGAGGACTTTATAAAAATTTTATACAATTTCATGGAATTACCTAGGCCTGGAAAGGGAACAAGTCTTGCACGTCATTGTAATTTTCAGTATTTGTCTTCGTTTATCATAAGTGCAACAAAATAAGTTTGTCTCTTTGAGCCTTTTTTACACCACGATCATAGGCAGAAAGGTAACAGGATTCCCAGCTGGTCCTCTAACCTTGTGTCCTAATCAGAGAGCTACTGGCTTTTTTTAGCTATATAATTTTTCTCTGTAGAACCTTCACCTTTGTCATGATCCAGTTTTAAAGTTATTAGAAATGCTTCTGCTCAAATTAAGGTGCAGACAAGACCATATGCCAATGTCAATAGTATGGGTTTTATTTGATAGTAAATATGAGAGAGAGAGAGAGAGAAGAAGAAAGATAAATAAACAGAAAAAAGATAGGGGCACAGAAGGAGAGTGACAGAGACAGAATAAAGAAAATATCACCACTCCATGGATTCCACCAACATCCTGATGATCCTCTCCAGCTGGTCTTCTTGGTGGTGAAGGTCCCCAGAGAAGCACAGAATGGATTAATATACGCTCAGGCCAAATGAGAATGCCCTGGCACCTCCCCCAGGCAGGGCCCAGTCTCTTGCAGCAGACTCTGGATCTGTTGCCTCATTTTGCATCACGTGCAGTGCTGTGGTGCAAGGCCTCTGGGGAGTGATTTGGGGGTCTTTGATGGATTAGGGCAGCCCCTCAGCTACCTCCCACATGAATGTATCATGGATGTGGCCTGTGGGGCTGGGAGTTTCATAGCTGGACAGGTTTGTGTAAGGGAGGACGGGTGTTCACTGCCTCTGACCAGAGCTTACATTTGAAACCTCCGTCCCCCTCCTTGTTTCAGGGGGAGTCTGTGTAAACCTGGCCTCTGTGGGCTGTGGTATCCCCCACCCCAAACCCAGCCAGGGAAGAATTTCTGCTGCATTTGGCTCTCTTGTGATGCATTCCTGTCCTTCAGCCTTGTTTGTTTCTCCCTAAACTTGAAATGATTGAACAATAGTATCCCCTTTACCTTATTTAGGCAGCTTAACTCACAGTCCAAAGTTCTGTGAGTTAAGCTTCTGTGGTTGTAGTTTCTTTATACAATTTTTGGTATAATGGGCAAAACTTCATAAGGATGTTTAAGGCATGAACACTTTCAGTCCCTGACAACCTTCCACCTCCCTTCTCTATCCGTATGATGTTCTGCAGTCCAAGATGTTGCTTCACCCAATTTAACTCAAATTTTYAGCTTTTTACCTTTTCTATCACTAAGCAAATTTGAATCTTAGATGTCATGGTTATATAATGAAAATGAGAACAGAAATGATACACATAGATTATATTATGACATTAGTTTTTAATTCTTGTACATTGGAGATCTATGCAATTAGAAACGTTAGACAGGAAGACTCATACAGCACCAACTGAAATCTATTCAGCTTCCTTGTATCCATGGCAATAAAATATTATTTAGGTAATTTACCAAAATGCCTAAAATAAGGAAGACTAGGGGGACTATCATCTTGCACAAGGCATTTGCTTTCATTGCAGTTGCTTCTTATATTCTTACATTGTTATGATAAACAAACACAGGTGCTCAACTATCAAATAATAATTTTAAATAACATGGTAATTACAACCTAAAGGAGAATGCCTGAGACAGCATGCAGCCAAAGCTGTTACTGTCGGATCAATAACTGTTCAGCAAAGCCTTTTCTGTCCACATTCCATCTACTGAGTATGACTTCGTTAAATAATTTGATTTTTCTCTGTTGCCACAGAGCATGATGAGGTATTTCTAATAAAGGTAGCAGCCATTCAAATAAAATCTGATAAGTATGGCTACAGATAATTTCAATATGAGAGCACAAGATACAAACAAGAGGTAATGAAAAAAATAATTCCATTAAAACTACTGATGCCTTTTCCTGGTCTAAAAATCAAGARTCAAACATGGTTATAAAGGAAAAAGGGATTTTACCTTTGTATTTATTTTAAGGATCCTTAGGTGCACCACATCCAGGTCAAATGTACCTCAATGCACTCCGCAATGCACGCACCCAAAAGATCTGGTATAACATTATAGGTCTTACTAATTAGCATATCTATCAAAAATTCCCCAATGAGAGGCTCGAATGAGGCCCCCCCCCGCCAAGGAACCTTCCCCTGGATGGTTCTATCTTAGTTTACAAAATGTGTTCTGGAGACGACCTTGGGGTCTGGGGCACACTAACCCCTAACTACGAGGCTCCTAAAATGTTTAGTCTCCTAGCTTAACAAACAAGTCCAAGAATGTAGGCAAAAAGCACTAAGAATACAGAAGTTGTAAAAAGGTATAACAGGGGTATAAAAGAAAAGACAAAAATCATCATGGCATCACTACAAGAATATTTTCTGTCAGATAATTCAAGCAGATGCCCAGTAAAAGCTTTATCTTTTCAGAAAAAGGGGAAAGGAGTGACACAAGAATGGCTACATTGACTCTTCAGCATTCCTAAGTATCTTCATTAGCATTAATATGAATAATCTTAGAAATGGGTAAAGAACCTGGTTTCTAGTGGAAATTTATTGACATAAATAACTTAAATGAAACTAATGAACTTAAAATTTGATTCAGCTCTAAGCTATTTATAAGTAACTTTTAAAAAAAGAGAGACAATACAATTCTGCAATTTATCCCCGAGTGCACTAATTTAAATGGATGTTGACAATTAAATTAAAAGTTTTAATTGCTATCCAGAGGAAATTTATATTCATTAAGAAAAAAAAAAAAGAAAACAATAAAATTTATTTAAAGTTTCTCACATKGTACAAATGAAGGCATGTGCTTTCTCCCTTTGTGGTTGAGTCAGTTAGTAGATGGATCATTACCCCATYAGTAACTGTTTGAAGGGATCAAAGACTTTTTGGGGTGTACTCAGGTTAGGTTGTCCAGTTCTGATACTCAGTTTAGTAGAATCAGACATGGACAATGGAGATGTATCTCAATTCCTAGGGAGAAAGGCAGATAAAATCATCTTTCCCCTAGCTGAAGACAACCTTTAAAAAAGTCAATGATATATCACACTTACATACATTAGGCAACCGTGTCCTTTATACTTGGCCCTTAAAATGAGCTAAGAGTTACCTTTATAGTCTTATCTAAATCAGCCTCCAGCTAATCTTTTTGTTCTCGTGAGCCCCTACCCAAGTCATGGGTAAGTTACTGAGAAGCACAAAACAACATATCTGACATGCCTGTGGGGCACATAAGTAAGAGAGAAAAATGTTTTCCAGGAGCCTATTGTTTGCTGTTGAAGAGGACCTGGCTGGATACGTTTCTGAGCTATACAAAAACTTCATGATGCACCACTTTTATCTTTGCTTAATAACTCACTTCTTTCTACAGACGAAGAGTCAAATCAACAACCAGGCCTTTTCCAGCATCCCCCCCCAATAGTACAGCAGGGCCACTCCTGGACAACTTGATTCATCTTTAGGCACCATTATGTATTTTTACTTGCAAAATTCTCATTGATATCAGTTTAAATTTTTTCCAAGAATCGCACAAAGWGGCCATGAAGTACTGATATTTTAAAAGCTACCATTATTTATGTAAAAACTGAAAAAAGAATAGCTCATTTAATTGCGTAATACATCCATGTATTGGGAGTATAAACTAACTTTTCATGAAAATGGATGCAAAATAGGAAAAGATGGATGTGAGAAAGGAGTCACAGGACTGTTCTTAACAGTGCCATTTGTAGAAGACCTACATAAATAAATAAATAAATAAATACTAACAGCTTTTAAAAAGAAGGTTTCTATATTGAACTTTTCCCACAACCACCATTCAATATTCAAAGCAAGAATCCTTAACTGGTTCAACTATGGTATTATAGAATATACCGCAATTTGTTCTAATTAGCTCCAGCTCTATACTATTTGGGGATTCAAATTGTGAAGCAAGAGCTATTGCCATATGCTTCAGCATTATGGGAAGGTGTATAAAGTTTTCAATCAGCACTTCAAATATTTTCAAATATAAGACAACCATGGCATACTCATTTACTCCCAAATCGTTTCCTCTGATCTACCCAGTTTGATACTTTTTGATCTCTGCTTCAAATGATCTCCTGTATCACCTCCTCCTCTGTGTATCCTGTTCTTGTCATATTTCTCCCCATCACTTGTTGCCCTATTAAAAAACAGTAGCAACACATGATGATATTTCTTCTTTGTACTTCACCACATCATCAAGTTTTCTATCTCCTATAAAGCTGTTTACACTCCTTGACAGGCTACTTTTTTTTTATTTGAGATACTCTTTATTTTGCAAGGCATTCATTTTGTCATTATTCTAGATATGCTATTTGAATAGCATTTGTGCTCAGCATTGAGCAAGGAAAATATTTTTATAAGGGAATTTAAAGACATAGCATAGTATATCAATTTCCAATTTCTGTAAATTTCAGAATTTCTAGGAGAAATAATATTTTTCCAAAACTAAGATGATGATTTWTAATTGTTTAGAGAAATTCAGAGCTTCAGATCAGAACCGTGATTTTTTAAATGGCAAAATGGTAAAAATATAGACAATTTCAACCCTACTTCTTAGCGCAAAGCAGTTCCCAGTGTTTGCTGCTAAAGGGGAAGATCAGAAAATTTACCACCCCAAAAAAACCAAGTAGAAGCAACAAACACATGGAAGACATTTTCAGAATAAAATAACAAAAATATTAAATATAAAATTGTGGATTTTGACTGTCTTCATTAGGTGAGTACAGGTAATGAACTCTGAAAGTCAATTGGTTGACTGCATCAAATGTGCAGCAGTTCCACTAAGGGTACTTAAAGATGCAGCCAGTAAGTTACTCTTCCATGTATAAGCAACTGATGTTACAATGTCAGCATTAGGATGAAAGCTCTGGAATAGTAAAAGTTATCAAAGCCATGGCTCCCTCAGAGACCAAAATTTTACAGGGAGTCTTAGACAGATGTACTAGTTTGAAAACAAACCAGTGGGACACTCCAAGTCAGAAGTACAATTTAATAGGAAAATTAAAATAAAGGCAGAAAACACTGGCTTAAACTGACACAGTCAGAATATAACCTAACATCCTGCCAGGCAGGCTGGTGGTAGCACTCCCATTAAATGGTGGTTGCAAGCCTCCTGAAGTGATAGATGTGATTCTGTTGAAGCAGTGATCCTGTAGAAGGGTCTGGCCTTCCTCTGAAGGTCCAGTGGTGGTTATGTAGCTCTTGTCCTCTGGGAATCCAGTAGGTAAGGGCTGATTGTGGTGTTCCAAACCTCAGATTATATCCAGGTAGGAATGTTTGGGTACCCGCCCCCCGGGCGGAGCATTTCACAATGGGATGATGTTATTTTATGAGTCATGCAGTGAGGCTTGATAGCCCATTAGCAAAAGATAGACCTCAGAGGGAGTTACCAGGGATGAGTCATGGAAGAGATAAAGAACAGTGCCCCACCTGTTTTTAACAGCTTATGAAGATGGTGATAAAAAGTATTTTTTTGGTTACATCTTACATTGTAACCTAAGACAACAGACTGTTTATTGTCTCCGTTTCTCACATCTATATGGAAGATAATACTTCTCCTTCATGAAAATGATCAGAGTATTCAGAGACTGAGTGGGAGAAGAGGGAATAAATTATTTTAGCAGATGGTTCATAACCTAGGGTTAAGGATGGTTAAGGACTTGGTAGCCTTGCAGTTAAGGCACTTATCCAGGAGCTGCATTGGGTTTTGCTTCCTACACCAGGAATGATAAAATACCTGTTTTAGCCAACAACTGCTTCATGTGAATGCTGTAATTGCTGTGCATCACACCCTGATGTGTCCAGCTCCCTGGGCTTCACACAAGGAAATTGGTTCTGCTGTGGGAGCCCAGGGATAACACCGAATCTCTAAAACCATTTTGTGGACCCATGCCCAAGATTCTTAAGATGTATCAGCTAGGCCTTCTAACTGAATCAACATTTTGGTAGTAGTTTAGGAGGCTGTGTCCAGAAGTACTGACAAGGTCAAAACATAAACGGCACAAATGATATTTCTTCTGTTCTATGTTTGATTCTCTCAGTAACTTTGTTGTATTCAGACCAAAATTGGAAAGCAAACAGCAAAGGGTAATGATACAGTTATGACAGGAAAGGAAGGCATGTATCCAGGTAGATCCAATGTGATCCAATTCAGAAGCACTTGTGTTTTCTGTGTCAAACTTTTGATTTGCTGCCAAACTTATCTTTCTAAAGTCAATTTCTATGAGTATCCAAATGAAATAGTTCCACGATTCTATGAAATCTATTTGCTTAATAAGGAAAAATAAAATTATTACATTTTCTCTGGAAATTTCTATTTTATTTAATATATTAAGAATAAGAAATGCATTCTATATAAAATATTTTTCCTTCRTCCAGATATGCTCTGCTGAAGTGCAAAAATAGCTCATTGTCTTGGTTTGAAAGACAGATGCCTGCCAAGGAAGGCAGGAAGCTCCCTTGGGATGAAAAAACGACCCCCCCTTCCCTCGTAATTATTATAACTATGAAATTAGGGGCTTTCAAGCAATGATATGGGAAAAGGAATAACGGTTTTTTACTAGAGTGTATATATATATATGTATAGAAAGCTAAACAAGCAACAACAACAGCAGCGACGAGGAACAGCCCCAGCAGCGCAGTGGCAGCCTTCTCTCGGCCGCAGGCGCTTTCCCCTGCGGTGCAGTTCCGCTCACAGCCGGCAGGGGGCGCTGGGGGCTCCCGGCCGGGCAGGGCGGCTGCGATGGTTCCCCYGCGCCTGCAGGGGGCGCTGTGGCGCGGGGGCTCAGCTGTCTCTCTTCACGTGGCAATGGCAGGCGCAGCCGGTGGAAAGTGATGGAAAAAAGGCTTCCTTTGCAAACTCATTGGGGGCAGCTGGTCCTGGTGCCCCTRGGGATGGCGAAATGGGCTGTAGCAGGAACCTCAGAGCAGCAGACTGGAACAGCAGAGGTGAGAACACCCAAGGTGGCAGACAAAGTGTAGCAAAAACTCTGGAGCTGTGCCAGGAGCCGCAGGGTATCCAGGTGGGCAGGGGATGTTGGGTTAAAGTGTAGCAAAAAGCCCTGAAGCAGCCATAGAAAACAGTGGAGTTGGGCGGGGAATCGCTCCCCTGGATAGCTCACCAGTGATGGCTGGTCCCAGGGTCAGGCCACCGTGCAGAGGGAGCGGCCTGGCAGGGGACAGTGTGCTGCCGGCTCCCGGCTCAGCGTGCAGCAGATCTGGGCTCCCAAGCAAGCAGAGGAGCAGAGAAGCAAGCTGGCAAGCCCCAGTCACAGTGCCGAAAACAAGGGAAAAAAAACAGGCAAAAACCACAAGGCAACGATATGTCCAGTCAGACTCCCACACCACGTGGCTGCCGAGTTGATCCCGCCACCAGAAGGAAACCATCTCACCTCTAGTCCCAAGAGAGAGCGAAGGCCAAGCCCAGCCCCTCAGCCCCCAGCTGAAATCTCACAGCATCTCTGGACTTCCCAAGAGAAGGCCCCTCAGCCAAGAGACTGCAGCCAGCTGTGCCCCTCCCCCCATCTTGGCCACATCCTTTGTCTCTGTTAAGTATTCATTGTTCCAGTCTCTTAGGCAACAAATGGGAGAAAAATTCCTTAAGAGACAGCAAAACAAAAAACAAATCCTAACCTCCAACACCCATTCACCTGTTTAGGTTTGGCTCAATGCAGGACTCTGGAGCTGTGAAGGGGATGTGCCCAACATTTTCAAACCATGCAGAAATGTGTTATGCACAACATGTGTCAAGCTGCAGACATTTCTTCTCTTGTCTCTTTGTACAGAGTATCTGATTGTTGATGACAACTGACATTTTTTATCATAAGGTCAACAGTTTAGTCTGAAAACATTCACCATGACTTAGGGAATTTATCTTGATAAGAGGTCACTGGTAGGCTGAGTCTGGCTTTGTTATTTAAAAACAAATGTATTGAAAAAGAGGAGAGGGGTGGGAGTGGAGGGGGAAAGGGGGGAAAAAAAGGCCTGTTTACCTTGTAGGCAGCTTTGTTCTCTTGCTGATCAGATTGCTACTTGCAGCTGATCATTAAGGTAAGCAGGCTTCTTCTGGAGCAAGAAAGAAGCAAAATTTTCATGTTCTTTTCAAAAAATTTTTCATGGAGAGAGGACATGAAAAGCTGTCATTGTGCAACCTTGGAAAGTTATTTTCCATAACTTTAGGCATGCGTTTTTAGAGATAGTAGTGTTACGTGCCAGGAAACCCACTCATGTTTCAGATATTCTGCTTGATTCAGTATTCAATATTTGGTTTACAGAGCCTCTGTTTTCAATTAATCTTTTTTTGATAACTACATACTATTTTTGAAATATGATATACCCCATAATCCAATTCACACAACGATTGAATTAGCATTCATTTTAAAATGTGTTTTATGAGGTTTCATTAATTCATGAGGAGGCAAAGGTTATGCTAAGAATGAATAATATTTGCATAACAACCACTTAGTTCCTGTTCTTGCAGTCATTCAAATAAGGGTCCAGGACAGAGTATTAGGCCATCTCCAGCCTGCATGTTTGACTTTTCAATCCGTTTTTCTCAGTCCATTGTGAGACTGGTATACATGTGCAGAGTACATAAAAGTCCAGATATATTCTTGTATCCAGAATTTAGACAAGTGGAACAAGAACAGATATATTCCATACATGTGAAGATACAGGGAAAGAAGAAATTCTGAAAGAAATTGTAATCTGAAAATAATTTATGCAGAACAGGACAGAATTAATGTGGCCTGATTGAGTTTTTGTGTAATACTCAAAGCAAATCAGTTTGCATATGGACAGAGCAGAGCAGGAAGATGGAAGGAACAGCCACTTGCTTTGGTTCTACTCTTAAAATATACTGGAAATGACGAGCACTTGGCTGRTATGGGCTGTACCACTCAGCCTCTAGGACCTTTGGAGGGCTCATCATGTGGCAGACTGTTTTCCATGCCACTGCACTGCTGAGCTTTGTCACATTGTCCCACTATAAAACACAATGTTCCCCGCTCAATTCAGACGAACTTGTTTGGGTATTAAACCGGTTCCCAAGAAAGTCACAGTATTCACCAACATGTAAGATGAGCACACATGAATAAAAGATATTGGTGCACAGAAAATCCTAAGGGATTGTCATAAAAGCATCTCCAGATGATGACCAGTGCCAGATACTCCAGACTGGTAGATTGCTTTAGTTCAAAAACACAAGGTGAACTGTTTTAGAGCTGCATACCAAAATGACTGTTTGTTGTGTACAAAACCTGAAATTACCAGTACTCATATGCATGACTATCTTTGAAACAGCACAGTTTTACTTGACTATCTTTGAAACAGCACAGTTTTAATTGTATTAAGATACAGAAATAAGTTTTAAAATTTCTTCTAGTTCAATGTCCAACTGTGGAAACTCCTAGTCAGCTGAACATCCAAACTTAGAGACAACTTGACAGCAAGCTTTAGAAATCACAGTCCTTAGACACTCTTAAGGGACTTTTCTGCAACCTGGAGGCAAAGCCTACAATATGTTGAGATGGGTAAAAGTTTTCCTGTTGGTAAAAAAAAAGAAGGGCATAGGTTTCTAGAGGCAAAGACGGATGTCTGTTTTGATTTCTCTCTTCTTTACCGCTAAAGGATTTGCACCAATTTTCCACTGAGCAACAAGAATTAGTAATAGCCGGACTCCAGAGGCTGACATTGACAGAGGCTGGGATGACTAAACTGAGAGTCACTAATTGCCCCTGAAGAATTGAGACACCAGCTATGGGCACTAAAAGTTTGTACCACCACATTCTCTGCTCAGATGCAGCAGACATTGTGTTTGATGGTATCTTCAGACTCAAGTAAGATACAGTTTTACATTGTCTCAGACAGGAAAGAGCATGAGTAGGTACCATAAATTCAGTGTACCTACACTCCTATTATCTATATGTGCCGAGACAACTTAGTTATTGTGGGATTTTTTTWAATTTTTTTTCAAAAAATAATCAGAAGACATTGCTTTTACTTTCACTAACTTTAAAAAAGGTATGACCTTTTTTTTTTTTTTTGTGTAGAAACCAATTCCTTAGTTGTTTTCAGGGGGTAATTATTTCAGAGAATGTCCTCATACGAAGTAACTTAAKAAACATTTGATTACGGAACATGAGCAGACTTGAAACAAACTTATGGCAGACTGGATATAATCACTGACCTGCAGAACCTTCCTAAGATTCTTAAGGAGTAGATAACAGAGCAGCACTACAGAGAACCAATGATTTTTGCTGCTGAAATGTAAGTTTTATATGGGCACAGCTTCATCAGTAGCTACAAGTATTTTTTAAGAATCTAAATGCCATTTACTTTATTTTATTTTCTCTGCCTAGATCTGGATAGGCTTCAGTTCTCAGGAAGGAAAAGTTTATAGCTTCCTTAATGGGTTGTGACAAGTTCTGTTCATCTTTCAGCTTCTTTTTTTCTAGTATGCTGAAGCCTAATGGTTTACATTTATTATATAAAAAAAATACAGTGACACCTTAAAATCTACTTCACAAGAATGATCTCTCATCATCGTTTGTCCATTTATGCCTTGCACACGAGCTTTTCCAAACCTAGGTGGGCTAATGGGCACTTTGAATTCTCTTTGCAGCTCTGGTGCTGACCTGCTGCATGAACCTATGCAGTTCACTTATCATTCTTTTGTTCATCTCATCTCTTAGATCAGAAGCTCTTCAGGGCAAATGAATGATTATGGCTGTGAAAAAGATAAGGTGCTGTTAACTTCTCACTTTTCACTATGTCTTTCCAAAGAAGGTACCTTTCCCTTAGTCAAAAATTCATATTAAAATTGGTCTACAGTACCAAATTTCTCCAGCAGTATCTCTGAACTATAATCTCACAAAGAATTTTGTACAAACTTAACTTCCTGCTCTGTGAAAATTCAATTAATTCTGGCAACATTTCAAGAGAAAACAGTTCCATTTTTACCTGAAATGAACTGAAAGTTTTTCTAGGATATCTCTCATTGCATAGTTTACAAAGAAATAGGCAATCTTTGTGAATTTGCAGTGTTTTATGTAGTTTTCATAACAAAAGCTTATGCAGCAAATTGAGATTTTGAAAAGATGACTGTTCTAAAGTACAAAATATTTGTAAAAAATGCAAAAATAAAGTGGCAATTTTATCTATTGTTCATTGATGCTATTTACACAGAATCATGTAGACAAGATTGTAATTGTGCTTCAGGGAAAATACTTCCTCTGCATGGTGGCAAAACTGAGCAAACTATAGAGAGAACACACCCAGGAGCATCACTGGTAGCTGAGATGTAGAGAGCAGTTTATCTAGAGAATATTTAGTTTATTTATACTGAGRAAACTTATCTCAGTCTTACTGATGATGATGTGCCAAGCCACAAAAATGCAATTCTTATGGGCACTGTTATGAATTGTGCTTTAATTTGCCACCTGCTTTTTAATTTTTACAGTACACATAAAGCATCCAATAACACAGGAAATATTAATAAACTTACATCCATTGCTTTTCATGTTGTTGCCACAGATCTCCTCACCTGACAAAGGAAACATGAGAGATTCTAAGTGCAATACAGAAGGTAATGAGATAAACAACCCAAACTAAAAGAATAAAGTCCAACAAAGTTACAATGACTTTCATGAAATAGGCATTCACCTTATGTCTGGACAGATTTAAATTATCAGTATATCTATTCCTCATTTCTAATTGGAACATTTAGCTGATTTCAGATGCTTTTAATGATCATTCTAGGGAACATGATAGATCTCTAGATTTTCTTTGAATTTATTATTTGAAGGGTTTTTGAGAGTGATATGAGTTTGCCTCCTTAAGGCAGCAGGATTAGAACTAGAAGTAAAGAAATAATTTTTTTTTTAATTATTCTTTAGTGGAATCACTTGGAGCATGGAAGGTGTGGTGGTTTTAGCAGTCTGGAAAACTTCTGTGATGGGCACAGAGCCCATAGTTGATAGACAGGTTGTTAGATCAGATAAATAAGCTGGTAATGCCTGTGTGATGCACATATTTAAAGAAGGAGGAAACACGAGAAGTTCCTTTTCCTGCTCCCTCTCCAAGGTGGAGAAGCTGCCCCAGAGCCACAGGCAGCCCTGAGCAGCTGTGCAGCCCAAACCATGCAGCGCGAATCTTTGCAGCCGGCGCAGCCCACGCCTGGCCAGCTGGCCCTTCCCCTGAGGCTGGCATGGCTTGCGCCGAATCGAGAAAAACACTACACAGCCGGCAACGAAAGACAGGGTGAGGCTTTCCCCGATGCAGAGCCCGAACAAGATCAACTCCTCAGCTGTAAACTTACAGATACCAACTTTCTTCTAAGTCAGAGGGAAGAGAAAAGTGATGTCATGTGAGGAGGTCAACATGGCGGCACCACGGTTAGTTGGGGAAGGGAAAGAGAGGAGGCGCTCCCAGCGCCAGAGCTGAAATTCTCCTTGCGGGCCGTGGTGAGGACTATAATACAGCAACTTGTCTTCCCTATAATTCATAAGATGAGGTACATGGGGGGATGCAGAAATCCATGCGCAGCCCGTGGGAAAAAAGTGCTCAATGCCAGAGCCCAAAGATGCTGTGAAAGGCTTTTAGAGATTGAAGAAGAGAGCCTTCGCTTTCAGGCCAGAATAGCTCATATTTAAAAGACTAAAGCCCCATGACTATTATGACCCATGATGGCAGTGTGGGAAGACTGCAGAATTTGTGGGAGGGATTTTTCACTGCAGCGGACTGTTGTTCGTGAAGTTTGAAACCACATTAGAGAAGTTTGCAGAGAGCTATCTTCCGTGGTAAGGATCCCACGGCACAGCAGAAGAAACTCTTTTCCTTAAACATGAAGAAAGACTCTTAAGAAATGAAATACTGACCAAAACCCCATGTTTGTTTCCCTTGCGTGGGTTGGTGGAAAGACGGAGGTACTGGAAGAGGAAGGTGTTCTGAAAGTTTGCTTTGGTTTCTCATAATTCTTTTTACTTTTAATTCTGTTAGTAATAAATTTACTTTATTCCGTTTAAGTTTGAGCCTGCTTTGCCTTGAAGTTTTTCTGTTTTCCTCAAGAATCCTTATTTCACTTTATAAAAATGAAGTTTCAATTTCCCCTTCTCTGCTTAGCTATAGCAGAGGCAAATAAATAGTTTTCATGGTGCTTGGCRCCTAACCAGCATCAAACCATGACAAAGGTAATGATTCTTCTATCTTTCATAGAAAAAAAGAGTGGAATTAAAAAAATAGAGATGTAGAATAGGCCAAAATGTTCAAGATAATTTCAAATTTCATACTTTTATAATTAGCAGCAACAATGGTCTTGAACATAAACTCAAGTTTCCTACATATAGCTCTGAGGCAAATCTGGAATTTTCAGTTGCATCCATCTCATTAAGAAATTAATCTAGTCAGTCTCATTTTCAGAAGGGATGTTATCAGCTCCACTCTTTATGCACTTTGATATCTCCTTCTCCCAAGCAGATCAGGTTTCAGTAGAATTTGGAGCAATTGTGCAGCCTGACCTTATCTCGCTCTTCAGACACCGTATGCATTTGAATAGGGATTTCTGGTGTGCACAAATAGGCAGAGCAGCAGGAGATTTGCAGAGAACTTCCGATTCATTTAACAGCCATTGCAGCAGATATCTAAGATCACTTCACATTCGTGACCAATAGTATTGACTCAGTATTGCCTTATATTCTTTCTCCCTTCACTCACCTCTACTACTCTACTAACTACTCACTGTTACGGTCCAGTTTTTAAAGTTATTAGAAGTGCCTCTGCCCGGATTAAGGTTCAGACGAGACCATATGCCAGTGTCAATAGTATGGGTTTTATTTGATAGTAAATATGAGAGAGAGAGAGAGAGAGCAAGAGAGGAAAAGGAAGAGAAAGAAATAGAAGACAGATGGGGGGACAGAAAGAGAGTGACAGAGACAGAAGAAAATATCACCACTCCATGGATCCCACCAGCATCCCGATGATCTTCTCCAGCTGATCTTCTTGGTGGTGAGGGTCCCCCGAGAAGCATAGAATGGATTAATATACGCTCAGGCTGCGTGGGAATGCCTAAGTACCTCCCCAGGGGGATGGAGTGGTAGCAGTTTAACACAGTCTCTTGCAGCAGACTCTGGATCTTTTGCATCACTTTGCATTATGTGCAGTGCTGGGGTGCAAGGCCTCAGGAATGAGTCTGGGGCGCACTTTGGGGGGTCTTTGATCGATGATGACAACTGCTCAGCTGCCTCTCATGTGAATGTTCTGTGGATGTGGGCTGTGGGGCTGGGGGTTTCATAGCTGGGCCAGTTTGTGTAGGGGAGAATGGGTGTTCACTGCCTCTGACCAGAGGTTACRCCACACACCAGAAACGTCCTCCCCCCACCCTCATTTAGGGGATGGGGTGTCTGTGTAAACCTGGCCTCTGTGTGCTGTGGTCTCCCCCACCCCAAACCCAGCCAGGGATGATTCTCTGCTGTGTTTGGCTTTCTTGTACATGCATTCCTTTCCTTAGCCTTGTTTGTTTCTCTCTAGACCTGAGATGATTGAGCAATAGTGTTGCCTTTATCTTATCTAGGGGGCTTAACTCACAGTTCAAAGTTCCAGTCAGGCATCGTCAAGGAGGGATGGGCTTCTGTGGTTGTAGCTTCTTTATACAGTTTTTGCTATAATGGGAAAAACTCCTTCATAACAATGTTTAAGGCATGAACCATTTCGGTCCCTGCCATACACCCAGATTTCTAAGTCAGTAGGGAGAATAACTGGTTTCTACTGAGGCTGATGCAGACACTAATAACTTTAAAACTAATTGTTCCTAGATTCTTTGCCAGTATGCCATGATCTTGTTGTGTTGCTTGGAACTCTTGATAATTTTCATCATGGCCAAATTAATTGCTTAAAGATAAGGTGATATAAAATGCACAAAGTTTGATGTTTGGTAACAATCATGACCAGCAGGCAAAGGTGCTTAGTTATCTTTTTAAATTACCATATCAACCATAATGAAAAGCTACTTTATTTATGATTTCATTTGTTTATTTTACCTAAACTTCTCAAATTCTTAGTTTAATGCTTCTTCTTCTTCTCTTCTGATGATATCAATGGGATGATCTTTCAGTACATCTTGAAAAGTAACATCCTGGACACATTTCTGAAAACCTCTCTCTGATGTGAAAACTGACACACCTTTAGTAAACTTCAGTAATGATACAATTATGCACAAATTAACATAATAAATGGAYCCATCCCTACCAAGAAAAAAAAATCCAAACATGAATTGTGTTGAGAGTATTTTCCTTAATGATGTTTTCCATATATAAAAAGGCCTGAACACTTTCCTCTAACTTCTATATTTCTACTGGAAATATGATTAAAGGTTGAAAACACATCACTGATTTTAAAATTTAATTTTAAAAAACATAATCGGAGGGGACGTATGATTTTTTTAAAGGAAAACCATAACCTTTTTTTGCTTTATATATATTGAAAACCTTCATTAAGAACTATATTCTTCTTTTTGTCCTATATTCTCATAACCTGTCTCTCCTTATGAAGTTTACAAACCACGCACGTGCAGGAAATAAGATTTTGAATCTTTAGGGAATGAAGACCAAATTCTAAAATGACTATGCTGGTTAATATTCATGTAAAAGAAAATACGGAGTGGAAATTTAGATAGAGAACTTTTTATGCTTCRGAATAAAAACCCTAAACCAACAAAAAAAACCAGCCAAAGGAATCAATACAAATCGAGAGATAGAAAAGTTTCAATAAAGTGCTAGCAGGAAATAATAGATGGAGGTTGGAATAGGAGAGAGTAGGAGAGGATAGACGTGGGATTCAATCAACCAAGAAAAACTTGAGAATCTTTGGGTAATGCTAGAACTACCTTTACTATCTTATTTTGTATATGCACCAAAACCCTAAAACCCCAATCTAAATGTAATCATCCTCTACACATAATAAATCARTAAATACAAAACAAAAAAAAAAAAGGTAGGAAGGTTAGCGGGAAACAATGCAAAAGAACAGAAAGGCAACTTTAACCTTCTGTTTTAAGTAAATTGTTCTGACTATACCGTTTGCGAGCATGAGCACGTCTTACTGCTTTCATGCCCTAAATACCTATTACTCTTTGAGTGCTGTATGAGTTAGAAAATRTCTTAGCACATTAAAAGTTAATTAAACTTAAAAATATCTAAGTCACTGAGTCTTCCAAATATYATAAAGAATCTACTGTCACATGTTGAGAGCTCTTGGTGGGGAGAGCAGAGAATACAAGAACTAATCCATGGAGAGACTTACCAGCATCTCATAGCTTGTAAAACATTTTTATAGATTTAGTGATTTTTCTGACGTTTTATCTAGGAATTCTGAGCCATGAGGCATAGCTACATAAACACATCACTGCAAGTTACTGCAGCAGCATAGTACCTATGTTGTAGTATCTGCCTCAATGCATAGGCAGGATCACTTTCACTGCGTTAAGTTTCCAAGGATAACAGTGTGACATCTGCTGAAGGGTAAGCTCATTCCTGAAAAGTTAACAATAAGAAAATAATGAAGAAATTATGAGTCCTTTCTTATATTTCTGTTTTCAATTCATATTTCTGGATAGAAATGTAAATGCACATAAGCATTTTGTTGTTATATGTTATTTTTCTGTCTTGTGTTTTGATAACACGTTAATTATGGATGTAAATATAATCGTCAGGTGAGCTTTAGGCTTCTTTTTACCATTTACATGTTATCTGCTTCAAAATGTTGTGTTGGAATGGCATTGTACAACATTTGTACCCTTGTACTTGGTGTTGGAACCAATATTGAAGGGGAGRGAATTGCAAGGGTTTAAGTACTGAAGATTGATGCTTTCCTTTGAGATTTGGGACATCTAAATTCTGGAAGAGAGTACAGACAAATTTCCAGAGCTCTCATGTCTATCCCATTCTTCTGAGATGTGGTTTGATTACAGCATGTGATAGGGAGATGACACTGGCTGCAAACAACAAGCCAAGCAAACACACACTGGAGAAATTTCCTAAATAATTTCTCTGTGGGACTCCCACAAGGCTTCGAAATAAAAATCAGTCACTGACTGTAACTTGGACAAAGACATATCTTTTGAGATTGCAGAAAAAGTGAAAATTATCAGGAAACCCATTCTCTCTTCTTCCTTGTGGTTCCACTACTGGCATCATGTTAATGTTCCTGAGGTAGCACATTTCTTTGCATAGAAGCATCTTTTGGTACCCTGGTAAGCAATAAGATACCTTTGCTGTTGCTTGAAATGAAAAAGGAAGAAATTTCAAAAGAACAGATATGTTGCCTAAACACAAGTATCAGAAACTGAAAASTGAATAGAGTAAGAAATACATACTTGTGCCGGTTTGGCCAAAATGTAGCAATATAYCACCCAATATATATATAGCAATATATCACCAGTATTGTCACCCCAAGACAATACTCCAATATAAATCCAATATCTAAATATTCTCACATCTCAAATACAATCCATTGGATAAGTTCTCTGTTAAAAAATGTCTACCTAAATGAAATTACGTTTTGACGACTCCCTTTAACAGATCTTCACCAATATATCAATAGCTAATGTTGTGATAACTCTCTTTAAAAGTAATATTACAGCATTCCATCTTGATTAGATTTCAATTTATCCACATGTGAAATCTTGAGCTGTTTACTTATATAGAAAAAATGACCCACACTTATTCAAATGTCAAGGAATAGATATGCTATTAGWCAAACACCCAGTTATAGATTTTATACTGCTCTTATTTATTTTGAYGTGACAGTCCTCAGTTACAAGATGCAGGATATACAACTATTCTGTGCTAGTACTCTATTCAGAATGCAAAAATCACCTGGTAGCTGTACCTTCTAGTGAAAGCTGCCAAATTAAGTATAAGTGTATGAGGTAGGTACTGATATAAAAGTGAAACTTTCAAGCCTTTACGTTCTCAAAGGAACCTTTATCTTAAGTTTTGTCTGAAACAAGATAGCATAAGAAACGAAATCTGATAAGCACAGCTGTGCCTTGCCATTTGTATGCAGTAATGGAACTTGAAGAACAATGGGAAGAAAAACAAAAAGCCAAGATCTGGAGTTAGGAAACGGTGTACAAAAATCTAGTCTTAAATCTATATCATATAAATATTCCATTCCTACTGACTTCAAATGTATACATTTACAGTGCTGTGAGCTGAGTTCACATTTTTTAATTACTACTTGAAATAYAGCTGCAAATATTTTACCTACTCCTCCCAAAGAAAAATAAAAAATTAGTATTTCCAGCTCTTATTTCAACTCAGAAGACCTAGAGGGAAAAGCATTAGCTGTGKTTTTTTAACTTGTTAGTTGAATTCTTTGCCCCTCTAAATTGCAGGACATAGCAGCAAAAATGGAAAGAGGTAGAGAAGGGAAAGAATATTACATCTGCATGCTGTTGGTGCATGTGCACCCTGCTTCACCCACCATCTGTACTGCAATGTTCTAATAGTCACAGTCTCTTAGCTCTTCTGGAGTAGGCATCTTATTCCATTACACTACTCTTCTGGGAATACACTCCTCTAATCTGCAAAAAAAAAGTATTTCTAATCTCATTAGCAAGCACCTCCTTAGTTCAGTTGGGTAAATGTTTGCAATCTTTGGAAAATCCTGCTAGATGAAGTCAACATCGAGTTAATTAAAAAACTTTTTTTTTTTTTTTTAAAGACAGGTGTGAATATTCCAGGTACCTGAATAGATAGACTACACTATAGATCAATAGGGTGATCTTCCAAGTGCCATAAAACCATTAGGCCATCACAAGACTCAGTCATTGTATTGATATAAAAAAAAGGTCTCACTAACACCCCAAATATCAGCCRCCCTAGGCACAATCAAATCAGAACTCAGAAGGCAGCTGTCAGTCTAAAGGCTTAACTAAACAAGATGGGGAAAAGGTCCCAGAGGTTTTCATCCCTCCCAGAGAATATTCTTCCTACTTTCATCTTCCATGATAAGCCAAATGACGGCCCTTGGAGCTGTGATCAGGAGTTGGGAAGATTCGTTTGTACAAAAGCGTCTCTGGCTTTAAATCTCCTTTCAGCTGTAACACTCAGTGAAACTGTCACACTGTATGAATTCAAAGTAAAGCAGAAACCAATAGCAAAAKATTCTTTCTTTAAAAGTCCTTATGTATTTACCATCCAAGCATTTTAAGTGGGGATTCTGTAAGGAAATTTACAAAGCCTAATGGTATCAAGTAATTTTTGTACCGCATTTAGAAAATGAATGAAAAAAGCCTCAGTTACTGGAATGCTACAAATTGTAAGAATAGGCCAATATTATATCTAATAAGCTGCTCTTATCTAAACATGGCAATGGAAATTGAAGGTCACACATACAAGMTGACAGTGTTTTGGAAAGTCATGACTTGAGAAAAAGGCTGAAATGTTACAAGAAAAAAAATAACTGAAAATTAGTTCCACATACAATGCAGTGCTCACAAGCAGTAAGGCAGTCCATGGATTTCCAACTCAAATTACAATGCTGTTGTTTCAAACTTCATCTTAAAACATTCACAGCCTGGAAAGATGAACCCCCAGCCTTGGAAAAATGCATGGTGCTTTATTTTTGAGCTCTCTTGCTTTATGCACACTGCCTGAAGTCATTTATACCTGGATTTAAATTTAACTTCAACATTAATACATCTTGTGCTATTTTGTCCTGTCTTGTCTAATGTAATCAACAGCATGGGTCTTTTATCATTGTCACTTTGTCTTCAGCATGCAGGAGCTGCTCAGCGRACAGGCTTCTGGAAACTTGCTTATTGTGTATCACCTCTGACTCTAGCTTCTCATAAAGCAGAGAGACAGTATAAATTTGCAAGGGTTTTTTATTTATATATTTATCACCAAAAAAATGTCAAAATCCCCATTGTATTCATACTGCAATTTCCATACCTTCTGTGATTTACAGATTGAAATAAGCTCGAAGAATGACTCTTAAGAGAGGTAACTAACACAAACAGTTCTGTTCATATTGGATAATGATTCTATTGCTATATCAATCATCTATAGAAAGCTTATACCCAAATATTATGGCACACTGTCATCACTGTAGAATATTAGAATACAATCRGTTCCTTAGATTATGGACAAATAAATACACTAACAATGCACATCACATTTCAAAGTCACCACTTAAACATTTTGGGTGAAATCCTGAACACACTTAAAGTCAATGGCAAAACTCCCACTGACCTCCGAAGAAGTCAGAACCCGTCCTTTATTGCTGCCTATATTCATTTTTGCCAGCCATATGACAAATTATTAATAGAAGCACAGGATATTACTTGGTCTCAGCAGAGATGGTAAGAAGCAGAAAAGAAGCTTTTCAAATACATTATACATGAATCAAGCTGTTATCTTTTGAACAATTTGTTCAATGAGTTGGCATTCAACCAGATAGAGAGATGGTCAAATACTGCAAAAGACTATTCTTGAATAATTTATTTAATGAATAACAGCTACTTTGGGAGGATAATGTATTCTGTGAGTATATTCAGCTTACAGCCAAAAGTGTTTTATCCAACATTAATTACTGTTGTTTTGTTTTGGGGAAGCATAGAAATACTGTAAGGTTTTGTTTGTTTTGCTTTGATCTTCTATCACTGCACAGTTGCCAGCACTCACGCTAGAGTACACAAATAACAGCCACCTGACTTTTGTTCAATTTGGTTTCACATTGCTTCAGCATGTAGGATATGTTAACTTTCATCTAAAGAATTGAAGTGACTTTTTAACAGTCTGTGTATCATGTATTCAAGCAGTAAGTTTTAGGAGACTGAAAGAAAAAAAACCAAAAAAACCAAAAAAAAACCCATAAAACAAAAATTAGAGAAAAGCTTCCAGCTTCCAAGCAGCTTGAATTTAAATAATATTGACATGTTCATGCTTTCTTTAACAGCTGTCTATTAAGTCCATATTATGATTTTCTAAAAATGTTGATTTTTTTTAAAAAACTGCATAAACTAATTTACTTAAGCAGATGTTTCATTTAATTTCCAAACCTAGGAGAATTTCGTTCTTGACACAAAGGCATGGAAATAAGCTGTGTGTAGTTTTAAGCACTGTTTCTTCCCTCAGAGAAAGTTTAAGCAAATATTCACATCTCTAAGTCAGTCTATGCTGTTGGCAGTTCCTTAATATTATGGCATCTATGCCCTTGAGATCTCTTCTCCACTGGACACAGGCAAGAATGTTGTGATTCCCGTAACTGAGACTTACCCCAAGACATTCATTCCAGCTTTTCTTCTGATCCTCACAGTTAGACTTATTGTACGTAGCTCCTTACACAATCACTCTAAAACACTGTATGAATACTACTCTCAAAACACAAAGACTTCATCAAAACCATAAGGAAACTGCAGGAAAATGTGAAAAAAAAACCCCAAAAGAGTCTGTATAGTTTGTTGTGCTGGTGTTTGTAAAGTAGTTTGTGTATAGCAGTAGGATAACCATGTGTAATGAGGTACTGGCATAACTTCTGTCACATTTTATATATGCAATTCTTTCCAGGCTGAGGGTATACATCATATCCACTGGTCTCAGGCTGGAAATATGTGCCTAATGAGGATGCTCATGAGTACATCAGCACTGGCCACAAAGAATACTACTTTTTTAATAAAAGACAACTTGTGATTTGGAAATTCAACCTCTCACCGTTTTAGCAGAAAGTGTAGTCTACTGTGGAGTGTCTCCGAAGGAGCAAGTCCACATGGAGGACCAGTGTCAGTCTCACAGGTGCTGTCCTTGTCCCACCTGGGTGTGCAGCCACTTCCTCTTTGCTGGGGAGAGGGAAATCCAGGAGCTGCTGCCTTCCCTCACTAGAAAGTTATCTCATCCAGCTGTTCTCTAAATGAACCACAGAGTCACAGCCCATCACTACATCCCTACACTCTCCTTGCTGCGGCTGAAGATGATCCATCTTCCCTCTGTTCCTGGTAGGCAAGTTGCGGTTTCAGCTGTGATGTTCAGCACCACTGGGCATCTACAGCATGAGCCTGGGAGGGAAGAGAGGAAGAAAACCATCAGCAAGTCACGAGCTGAGACGGTGTCTCACTTTCCCTGCCACTGCTCAGGTCAAATGAAGCTTGTGGCACAACAAATAGACTTCTAGCTGCAGAGTTGGGGTGGATCTGGCAGCTACTTTGCAGCTGAAATTCTTTTTGAGGGTAAAACTACCTAGAATTTTTTCATAGCATTGATTCACCCTTCAATTTATTTATTTATTTTTTTAAACAATGATTTGTCTTGTTGTAATGAATTTGGGAAAAAATCAAATTTGTATTCCTTGTACAAGTGCATCTAATGCATTATGATATTATTCAATATCTGTAAGTTTTAAAGCTTTTCAATAACCTAACTGCAGGCAACACTTATTATCTTAAGTAACACAATTATTTTTGTTATTTTTGAAACTTCTTGCAAAATACAACTTACAGTAAGTAATTTTTTCACTTTAAATACATTTTCAAATTTATTGGCTCAATACCTTATGTGCAAATGGAATCTAAAAATTTCAAATACAAAATATTATTCAGAGGCTTTTTAGATATTCTAAAGTAAAACTATTTTAAATGAGCTCTTGGGAAATATTCATTATGGTGCAGTCTTCAATAATACCAATTTATGGTCTTTTTTTTTCCTCACAGGCTCCTATCTCTTTCAATGTACTGATTAAATATAGAAGGTACTAAGTAGTGTGCAAACTATTGTGTTTTTAATGAAAATAGTCTTGAATAGTCATGTAGAAACAGTTTTGAATAGTCTTGAATTTTTCATGTAGAAAAAAATAAAGAATGACAAGCCAAATATTATATAATATAGTCTTTATGAGTTTTAACTCCCYTTGTCTTAGTCACTAGAGGGCCCCACTCTTGTTCCCAAGACACACATTAAACTAGGATTTTCTGATTTTTATCATTAAAAGGAACATAAAACAATAAATGTAACGTTTCCATCACAATCCCCAGACTAAATGTCTCTTTTTGAAAGAAATTAGAAAAATTGTTTTTAGAAAGATTATTTCTTGATCTAGCACATTTTTTTGATAATCCACATCAATATATATTGATATAAAATGAGCTTCCTTTTGGTGAATAAATCAACTGAAGTTACCCATGAAAGAATAATTTAGAACAAAGATGGAAAAGTGATTAAGTTTAGTGTTTTCACAGATAACTTGTTTATGAACAAATCTAACCAAATAAAGAGCAAAGCCTTGGAAAGGGGAAAATTATTGAGAAATTGACTAGAGAGAGGTAAAATAATTGAAATCACCTCAAATGTACTATTTTATTTAGTACTTTGAGTTATATGTGCATCTCATCTTCACAAATAGCCTAAATGRTTTTGATATTTGACAGGAGAAACTTTTACTATCTTATTTTGCAAAAGAGTTTGAAATAAATAACCTCAAAGCAATGTCTGTCAAATTTCCTTTCCCCCCAAAGCCTGAAGTGCCAATAATGTCATTACAAACTATAGAAGCAGTGATCTGCCCTGTAGACAGTAAGGATGGAAGAATTTGAAAAGGTCCTCTTTTCTTGGTGCTAAATTATTGCTTCTTGTTTCCTGACAGATGTTTATTCTGGGAAGGGATGAGATAACATCTTGAGATAAAATGCAAGTTCTGGATTCAGGTTTTTGATGAAGAGAGATTGGAGTAGTGCATTTCATCATTTAGAGATGACAAAACTCTTTAAAATGCTTTTCTATTTGAGAGTGTTTATATAAACAATAATTAAAGTATGTAAATTATTATTCCTTGAAGATCACATAGGATTATTTCTATTATTTACAAATATTCCTTTGGATACTTAATGCATTCTGTAGTCTGTGAAACAACTGAGGCCTATATGGAATGCATTAAATAAGTGTCTTGTTTTCAATGTTCCTAAAATTAGCATGAAGTTTAACTTTAGGGTCATGGTTTTTTCTTATGTGACCCTGTGTTTCATGTACTACATAGTGAACATATGTAGTTTCACAACAGAGTTCTCTTCTGGGAATTTTTCAAGAGTATGATCTGAATCATAAGTCACAAATATATCAAACTAATTTTGTAATTTTCAGGGACAAAAAGACGTTTTCGAAATAGATGGAACAAGAAAATAACAGAATCCGGTCATCAGACTTTCTAATTAAACTTGTCTTCTCTCTTGAGGCTGGACCCAACACCTCTCTCATTCTGATTTTATTAGTGACTGGTCTGATCTGTGCAGGAATAAGAAAATTGCAGAATTAAAGAATTCACACCTTTCAATATAATATTTTATGAAAGTTTTAAATCTAACTACTATAAAATGCTGACTTTTCAAACCTGGTTTTTGTTCTGCTTATTCAATATCAAATTCCTAGTTTACTTTAAGGGCACCCTGATTTTAGTCTTCATTACATGTTCAAAAGTATGACTGTAAACAGCTTCATCTTCTTAGTTAGTCTACCAGACTTGTTTCGTTAATGATCAATTAAATTTTTTAGCTTGTAATCAACAATAGAAGAAATTATTTAATCAGGCTGCTACAGAAAGCAGTTTCCAAGGTTTTTTTCTGTGAATATTGAAAAAATATCACAAGTTTTAAAAAAATGGGAAAAGGGAGAAGAAAACCACAACACTCTATGGGATAGAGTGATATACCAATAACAACAGTAAGAGAACATTCTCTCTRTTATAAGCAGAACTAATGATGTGCATTCCAGTTTATGAAAGTATCTTCAAGTGGTGCTTACAACTTTCTTTTATCAAAGATGCTGGTCAATACTTTATAGCTTCTCTGAGCTTATTTGCTCTGATCAAAGTATGGAATATAAAAGATTAAAGTCTTCTACTAATTACATGCCTGAAGGCACATTAACAACGTAAGTGTCAAAGCTCTGCCGAAAATTCATTTCGCATTTTTAATAAAAACTGATAGCAAGGTTTTGAATGCATCTAACTGGAAAAAAGTAATTTTTGTTTCAGCAGCTTCTTTATGAGGAGAATGTAGAAGCCCTGAAACCTCACAAACACAAGGGTATAAGCAATTTGTGCTCTGAAAACCGAGTACTCGAAATCTTGTCAAACAATTCACAATGAGTTTCTCTTTAATAATTCTTGATGGTACTAAAAAAGGACTCAGCACTGGAAATCAACACTAAATTTTTGATCAAAACYATCAATTTCATAACTTCAAACAATCAAATATTCAAAATGTTCCTCTTAGCTCTGTGGAACAAAACACAACTACTACCAATTTGAAATTTGTAGATTTTTTCATCCCTTAAATCTCTCTCTCGGGTTTCTACAATATTCTTTTTGACATATCTCTTCTCCCCTCCTGTAGCAGCCAGTAATTTCCTTAACTGCACCAGGTGAAAACATGAAATAAAAGCATTTGATAAAGTTCCTGAAAACCTTTGTAATGTAATAGGTTCCTGTGGAACTTGTGTGAATGCTGAAAGCCTGGCTGCAGAGAGATTTCTCAGTTTTCTGACAGCATCTGTGTGAAAGCCTTGCTTTCTCACGGACGCTACGGGAAAACAATTGAGAGATTTTGTAAACTATGGCATTGTTATGATACCAAGGAGAAAATATCTGAAGTAAGTGTTGTTGGGTTCAGCCAATGCCTCTGGGGGTGGTTGGTCAGAGAACCAATAACCTTATGTCAGTCCAGCGTGCTAAGGTATATAAGCAAATTTGTAAATTAAYAAAGGGTCGGTTTCCTCTCACCTTAAACTGTCCATGTCACTTTCTTCCTCGGTCTCTGCTCACTAGCGACAACTTGGACATCTGAAGGTTAGCATATTATAAAGATGTTTTGCCTTTTGCCGTAGCTCTTATTTATTGTGATTTCCTATCAACTTGTGCGTGTTTTCAGGGAATTGGGATTGTTGGACCTTGCCATCAATGAAAAGCAAGCCTTGTGTCTCAAACTCAGCCTTGCCAGGGATGCCAGCTCCACATTCCCTGTGAGCATGGAGCAAAGAAGCAGTTAAGGTGTAAGTCATGATACAGCCTCTGATATTGCTCCTTGATCCAAGTGTACTACAGAAGGGGTCTATTGTTTCCCTCATTTACCAAAAACCATCCTGGGAAATTAAGCAATGTTAGAGAAGAGGTCATATAAAACCAAGTAAAATTTCCAGTTAGCTCTGTCTGAACTACATTTGTAAATAGTTAAATGACTGGAGTATATSTGATATTTTGAATCAGAAGTACAGTCCTATTGGCTACACAGTAAGGCAAGTCTTGATTTTCCTAGATTATGAATATTTTAGCAAGTTTTTCCATCAGTATTTGTTATCTGCATGTGAATGCATTACTCCCAAGTGACTTGGGATAATTTGCTTCTTTGACTTTAACAAGACTTTATTCTAAACATATTAATGTTAGTTTGAGAGGTAATTGTGTGACCTCTAAAGATGACAATTTATGAGTGACCTATGAAAATCATTGAGAACAGTAATTTACAAGAAATTATGTTTTGTTTGCTTGTAACGGATGTCCAGGCAAGACCTTAGAATTGCTCTTCTATCACACAGAAGAATAAACAGCTTAATTAATTTGSTCTGTGAACATTCCTGACAAAAGCAAGAAAATAAAATAAAAATTGAAAGAAAGAAAGAAATTAAAAGCTAGCAATTATGTGCACTACTTTCAATTCTGTGATGATTTTCTGACCCATCTGCCTCTGTAATGAACCTCAACAACAGTTTAACAGTTTTTTTAAAAGATTTACTCTTTTGTTCTGGAGGGAAAATAAAACTATTTTCAATTGTCTCCTGCATCTTTAATTTTGAGAGATAGAATAAGAGAATGCAGAACAGCAGTACAAAAAACAGCAGATGTTTTCTTATTTAGGAGTTATGTACTAAAAATGTCCCTTAAGGGAATTGCCAGCTCTACCAGTTTTGTCAAGCACTGTCACAGAGCCAAAGTGCACCTCAACATGTCTAATCAGCCTGCAGCCTAGGAAACCGAGAAAATCACTTTACGCTTTCCTTCCACAAACCTCCTCAGATGTGACAAAACAGAGGGGTGGGGGGTAGGGAGTGGTGGGGGGTGGTGAAGCCACAAGAAAAAAAMCAAGATGATGGCTTTCTCTTTAAGTCATCACACACACATGCTCTTTCTTCAGATACCTTAAGAAAATTTCTAAATAAATGTATTTCGTATTGTAGCAAATGCCAAAAATGTCAAGCCTCATAAAACTTTCGAAACATAAAATTGTATAGAAGAAACCATTTTGTAGCTTGCATGAAGAAAATCGTACATGCAACATCCCTTCCCATGCAACACTCAGAGGAGGAACAGAGGGCCTAAAGACAGCGTAGTTTCCCCTTTGACTCCAAAAGAAAACAAAATCTAGATTCTCCTATCTAGCTATAAAACAAAATAATAAATACTTGTTATGATGACCCARGATGTCCCTGTGGCTGATATTTTGCCAGGAGTGTGTATCTAAATCACAGTTTTTGTTAAAAAAATTACAAACAAAACTGTTAAATAACAGTTCAGCTTGCTTGAGCATTGCCAGGAGGTTTATCATCAACCTCTTTCTTTCCCTGTTAGGTCAAACTGTGGTATCAACATATATAATTCTATTTACTTCAAATGACCAAGACTAAGATAAGCAGAAAATAGAAGTTGAGGCATTCAGGATCTAGAATATGTGTTTTCTTTCATCTGATYATGTGACTTTTTGACATTGAGGATAAGAATATTCAGGAAAGAATTGTCTGTCTACCAAAATACAGTTGAGGCATTGTTCCCTGCTTCCCACACCACTGACAGTGTGTTTACTCAAGTGACTCAGGCTGACAGTGAACAAGAGGCAGTCAGATCATCTGCCTTGCAGTGTGACATAGCCAGCCAGCATGGCATACAGTGCCATTGGTTGGCTMAGACTCATCTCACATGAAAAGTTGCTGGAAAATTACTAGGAAAATGCTAGCACTTGTATTTCTGGCAAAATATTTGTGAAGAGAATACTAACAAAGGAAGGCACCATGAAGAAACCACAGATAGAAAGACTCAAGGCACGAAATGAAGTTGGTTTTAATGAAGGGCTATAGCTGAGGATCCCTGGTCAGGACAAGCAATAACATTGTCTGGTGCAACTATACACGTTTTCACAGGAAGGATAACTCCCCAATAGCACATTCTGCTCATGTCCCCATGCTGTGGTGTGATGCTCTGCAGCCTACTTTCTCAGCTTGTCTCAAAACATTTCTCTTCACACTCGCCAAGTTTTAAATGCATATTTCTGTAGGAGTTGCACGTTGCAGTGATACGTGACTTCAGTAAGATACACTTTCAGGTGTGTAAGTCACATTTTTCTAAGTGCTGTTGCAAATTCTCTGTGTTTTTACAGTAAACATCATGCCATGAAAGTCAACATATCTGGTAATGCTGTACAAAAGAGTTATTTGATCAACTAATTAAGCAGCAGTTGGCATTTCTAATGCAGTTGTAACCTAGAATATTATTATTGATTTATATGGTAAAACTTATTTCACACAATATTCTAACCAGCATGAAATTTTATATGCAAAACAAAAAGGGATAGAAAATAGTAAGAGAATATTATAGTAGTGTTGAATAAGACAACTGGATTTTAAATGCCACCAGAACTGTCTGATATATCCAACTCTGAGAAAAGAATTGTCTGATATATCATATATATTTTGAGCTTTTCTGCTTAGTGAGTTATTAATTTGCACTTTACAGAAAAACAGAGTATTTGCATAAGGCAACTAAGGGAGGGAAATTTAAGATAAAATTCAAGTATTTAGAAAATCTTCAATTATGTAATATTTATACTAAAACACTTGTCTTGGTGTGGGCTGAGATTTTAAATGCTTTTGGCACTGAGGTTCAGGAAGAAGATAATTCACTGAAAGAAATATTGTCAAATTTTATCCCTGTCTTGGAATGACTTTATGGTGCTGTATCCCCCTTCACCTCCTCCATGCCAGGCATGAGTTCTGTACGTTTAAGAGAGTGGGGGAGAAGCCGGTGGAGTTCTTTCGGCRGCCTGTGTTCAAAAACACAAATAACTCATCGTGGCAGAGCAGAGGAATGAATTTTCCTGCTTTTCCCCAGTTTTAGGTTCTTTTTCTCAGGAGAGAGACCGAGAGTTAAAATTCTTTGCTTTTTAGCTAGCCTTGCTAGCTGAGGCAATTTTTTTTTTTTTCCCTGGGCCTTTGGCTTCTTCTTCTTTTCTTCTGGACTGTTCAGCAACACCAGGACATCACCAGGAGGCCCTACATCGTGGCCCAGAGGGGCCCAAGCCGAACCCCAGCTCCAGAGAGGGCAGAGCCACACCTACACAGGACTCTGAATCTTCCYAGGTCTTCTCCACAGCGAGAGGTTTTATTATTTAACATTTTTCGTTCTTTTTGGTGCCTGCGTGCACCCTGCTTGTTAAACAAATGTGTTTTTTCACTTTCCTCCAAGAAAACTTTCTTTCCAAACCTGGTGGGGGAGGGGCTGCAGAAACCTGCCTTCTCTCAGAGGACGTTTCCTCCTAATTTGTCTCAAACCGGGACAATCCCTTTCTAGTTCGAAATTCCTGGTTTCTGTAGAATGCAGGAAATGCCAATTAAAAATATATTCTCAATCTAGTAAATTTTAAGGGGACAAAACTTAAATAATTTAGGGTAAGCCTTCAAGTTCCCAATCTTCATTTCCATTTTAACTCTCAGTTAAATGAACCTCACAAAGTCTCCATCTTACAATTGTAAAATGAAAAAAATGAAAATCCTTGTCTCTTTTTTCTGGAAGTATCATGCTTGGGATGTAAAGTGTGCTGACAATAACAACGCCATTAGGGTTTATTTGGGATAATAATTTTGCAACTAAAATGAGAAAATAAAGACAGCATCTTAGCTCTAATAACTCAGAAGTTCAATCTACACATTTCTCTGGCTATCTAAGCAAGTTTGGGGCAGAATATTATGAGGCAAACTGAATTATGCTCTACACCTGTGTGAACTGCTGCACTGATATTTCTGCCAATTTGCATACTGCTAATGTTTTAGTTTCAGAACAAGAAGAGGGGTTTTTTATCAGTTATAACAATTATGTGCAGACTGCAAAAATAAAGATGACTATGACTGAATAGATCCATTTACATTTCCTAATTCTCCTGGTCTTCTTTTATTTAAAGCTGCTCATATAATTGAAGTTGGTTTTGGAATCACTGAAGCGAAATTACCACGGCAGCAGTTTGCAAAGGCCGTGAAACCAACAAAAAGGTTTTTCTGCACATATTAAAGCTCAAGGCAAGCAGTAGCAATAACAATCATATCTGCAAATTATCTGTTCAATCATCTTGCCTATCTGGTTTGGGAATAGCATCTCCATCTCTATTCTAAACAGAAGCTTCCCTGGAGGTTCTGCCTGCCCTGTATAATTTTAGACAAAATTAGACAAATTTTGAGTGTTATTTTGAGCATGGGTCAATAGGACAACAACTCATCCCATTCAGCTGGCACTAGTTCATTAAGATACATCAACTGGGAAGGTATACAAGAAGTATCTGTATTTTAAACATTAATAGCAACACTACATTATTCAAATAAGAGAAAAGCGCTTAAAACATGCCGGCTAAGTGGTTCACTGCAGCTATAAAATGCTCTGCAAGAACACTGAATATACTCTCAAATTGTTTCTTTTTAATTCAATTCCCCAGAAAATCCCTGGTGTCTGAATTTAAAGATTGCTCATGTTCTGTTACAGACTTTGCCCTTTTCTTTAAAAAACAGTATTGTAGAAACTGAAAACTCCTGGATGTCCAGGCTGTTACTGACTACTGGCCATGCTGGCACCTTCTTCCAGGTAGGATGATGCTACACAAGCCAGGTCAAGGTTCAAACTGAGTGTATTTAGCAAAATGAAAAAAAAATCAATAAATTTGAGGTACTTCCTAGGGCTAAATAGAGCAAAAAGTTCATTTTATGGAATGCATATTGTCTGAGGAGCCCAGGTGGTCAGTGCAGAGGGCTGTTTCCACTGCCGTCCGCTCTGGGAAGGAGAGGGAATGCAACATAGGAGTCAGGCCTCTTCTGCCATCTGGCATTGAAGGATGCACAGAAACTGCTTCACTCCCCTGTAACTATCTCATCATCATTTCACAAGGTTCAGGACCAATGATGTGATCTCCACAGATAGTTTATGAAGCCTAAGAAAAAGGATGGATAGTGATGAAAGCTGTACCTGGTTTCTCTGTTGACTGCATGTTGCATAATGTACTTAAACCCTAATAGTATGCACTAGCCAAGCTCTCACTCAGGACCAGACTCAACACCTGAACTCAATTCTTATTCAAACAGAGTTCAGGCCACCTCAATCTAAAGTGCTCATCAACCTCCTACAAACAGCTGTGGCTGCAGGGCGGGCACAAGCCCTATAAATCAGACCCTGGGAGGAGCCAAAGGTGGAGGTGGTTGTTTCAGGTTGTTGTGTGTTGCTGGAGTTCTGGTCTGAGAAATCATAATCCAAGACTCAGAAGACTGCGAGCTCCGGCACAACTGCACATTAYGTTCTCTTGAAAGATGGGATGAGATGGTCCATCTGCCTTTCCCAAGCTGCTGCATCTGGAGACTGCTGCACCCTCTGGTAGCAGGGGCAATTTAACCCTTTCCTATAAGTAGATACAGGCTGGGTCTGAAGATCTCAGCAGCTCTTATTACCAAGAGTTGCCCATTTCTAAAAAGAGAATATTTGGTAACATCTGTTTCATATATTTTTGATGGTGTATTACCTCCCATCTGATTGAAGGTTTCTTAAATTATTTATTTGCTACACAATAACCCATTCCATGATTTTCAAGGTAGCATTGGAACTAAGTTGGAAATAGTGGACAATGTGAAAGGTGTTTTAGAAGAAAATTACTTTTATCTTTGGTAATTTACCATTGTTTTTGTTAACATAATATTAGTGAAAACCTGAGAGACAGTCTTCTTTCTGGAAATTATTGAAATATAAGACTATATATATCTTCTAATAGTTAATTGCCTTCTCACATGTCACTGATCAAAATTTAATAGAAATAATTCAAAATCTGGGGGGTTTTGTGCTTATAAAAGGAAACCGTTTAAAATYAGTTTTCCTACTCTATCAAAGGAGCTACAGAACTACCGGAACAGAGGGCTGAGTGGAGGTATGTCAGTCACCACAGCACTACAATAATTTTGTTGAAAGCTCTTAAAATCTTCAGTTGTTGGAACTTACGGATGATTGATGCAGATTGCTCTAGGTGCAAGCTGATGTTCCTTAGTGATTATGAAGATGAGGATGGTGAAAACAAAATTCAGTTCCTGATTACTCCTTTGCTTTTCTCTCCCTAATAAATAATAGTCTACGATGTTTTTTTAAAGAGATCCCTGCAAAACAAAAATATGGGGAAGGGTTGTCATGGGGAGTTGTAAGTTAATTCTCAAAGGTCTTGCATCACATATAAAAGAAAATAACTTTACCTTGTAATCTTCATGAAAAATAGTTGGTTTTTAGTAAATCATAAGCATTACTTTCATCTAGAAAACTCCTCTACATATAGTTGTGTTATATAATTCTATATAATCAAGGGTCACTAGAGGAACCTTCATAGCATTTCCCCTCTAAAGTTCCTGTACTCTGAGCATTTTGAATTAATTATGACAGACATTATGTCAGATCTTATAGTCCAAATGAAAATGGCATTTTCATTCAGTAAATAGATTTAGAGCTGTTTATGATTTTTAATTATTTTATTTATTTCATTTTTAATATGACATACAAAAATTAATGTAGTAGAATGTAGGTAAATCTTTATGAATAATTGTTTTAAAAATCACATAACTGGAAAAATTTTTTTAACAGAAGTGGAAGCTGAGGATGTCTGACTTGTACAAGTGCATAAGTCAGTAGCAATATATACTTCAGGAAAACCACAATGTTTTCCTTTAACATCTTTAAATCATTGCCATTCATGAAAAAAAGACAAGACTGTCCTCCCACATAAGTGGGTTCAGGCAACATTAAAAGGCTCATTTGTGCTTCCAAAATACATAAAACTATTATGATATATCACTTTGAAATTTCAAATATTTTCAGTAGCAATCGTCTAATAGCATTCATATCTCTAAAAGATACAACTCCATCCTGGTACAGTTTTATGTGTCACTCAGCTAGCTCTATTCTTAGTGATTAAGTTTTAGCAGAAAAAGCCCTAGCATAATTTTGTTATTAGCAGATTTTACTGCATTGTTTCAACTTGTTTCTCATAATGATAATAATTTACAATCAAAGACATCCTTCACTATATTTGCAGAAGACATTAACAGTGTTGTATATTTTCTAGTAACACAGCCACACTATTGCTACCTTCATATCTGTAGAAAGCAAATAGGTGGATGAAATTCTTGAAAAATATTTCCACTTTTTTATACTGTCATTTGAAGGATATATATATACACTGTCATTTTGAAGGATATGGAACATTTCTTCTCTTTTCTTTACTTTCTACGTTGTACAAAAGTGACATACCAAACTGACAAGTTTGGGAATGGGCTTCTTCCCTGTCTTGAATGTTCCCATAGGTATTCCCTGCCTTGGAAACCTTCAGAAAGATCTTTGATAACATCCTTTTGCCAGACTGTTTTAAAGTATCCTGTCCTGRTTTAAAGAAAAAAGAAGCAAAACCCCCTCAAAAGTTCAATGAAATTCTTTAGCTTGTTTCAGGAGAGRTTATGGCATTGCTTTGCATTACCGCTACAAGAGCTTTTCACTCAGCTTGCAAATCCAGTGACATTTTTCCCTAAGAWAGGAGTCAGGCCACAAGGCATTTCTCTAAGGAAAGTCTCAAACTCCTAAGCACAGCATCCACCTTTATGGTCTCCATAAAAAGTTGGAGGAAACCAGACCCTTCAAAAGGCAGCAGCAAGTTCTGCTCAGTTCCTTTGAAGAATGAACCTGCCCTGTGCTGGAGTAGGTAACTCTGGATGGGGAATCCTGTGGAGCCTGGTTCTTATCCTGCAGTCTAAGCCCTGGCAAGACAGAGCCACAGAAGCAGCTGCTGCTTGGTCCTTGGCCCCCAGTGCACCCTTTTGCTGTTCCCTGTCTCCAGGCAGTGAAAGATTGTAACTTGAGGGTTTTCTCAACCATTTTTCCATTAAGGTTTTGGATGGTAATAGAAGACCTAAAACACGCACTTGACTTACCCTTATTTCTTTTATTTTGTGTTCATTGGATCCAAATTAAAGACCAAAAATTTTGAGACAAACTCTGTTCTATTATAAAACTATTGTCCACTCTCCTATGAGTCAGAATATTTACCATTTTGAATTACGAGAATATTTGTGCATGCCATAAGTCTCACACCAAGCAATACTCTTGAATCCTACAGTCTTTGTTCTTTCACACTTGGATTATTACAGCTCTTTGGTTCTCTTCTGCAGGATCATGACATGACATTTTAACACACATAGTCTGCTTCCGGCATTTTAATTGGTTTAAAACTGTTGGTAGCATCTTTTACTGTATTAATTTATTGCTTCAGCGTTAGTCAACTGAAACCTTTGCCAGATGGCAATAYAGCCCCTGAATACTGATGAGGAGAAAGAAAATATTTATATGATGCAAATGTTTGCTCATTCATTAAATATTCATGAATTGTTCTTTAGAGTTTGTTTTTGTGGGCTTTTTCTCCCTTTTTCTTTCAGTTGCAATGCAAAAGAAGCCTAAAGGTTCAAATTTACATCTCATGGTGGCATAATCATTAATAATCTGGCTCTCTATTATCTGCCTAAAAAATAGGGAAAAATAATTTGAAAATTTAGCACAATTTTTTTTACCTACACTGGATAGCAAGACAAGTGAAGTATTCCGAAACTTCCAGCAATGTTATTGTGTCGCTGTCATCCCTTCCCTCCCTCAGTGCCAAAGGAGCAACAGGAGAGAATAAGTGGAGATGACCTTCTTGCTTCACTTCTAAGTATGGCCTTCTCCACAGAACTCTTTAATACTACTCCTCAAAATAACAGGGAGCACTAAAATTTGGTGCTCAAGTATGTTATCTCAGGAAATTTGCTCCCTCCATTACTGACAGGTCCTTGGGGAAGTCACCTGCATCCAGCTCTATTTCTAATCACACCACTATCTATTATGCTCAGAAATCACTTGAGCTATCTGCCAAACCCCTGCATTTCTCCCTATTTCTGGTAAAAGTAGCAAGAGAATTAAATGCATGGACAGGAAAGTAATTTGGGATATGCTATGACTTACATTGATCACAGCTGAAAGTACATTTGTCGGTCCAGTGATTTCCTGCTTTGACCATTAATTTTTTGGCTGTCTTATTCAAAAAAATCTATTCCTTCCTGGGTGGTATATAACTTGAAAAAACAGTCTGAATTCAGACATCCTCTTGGCTCTGAACATTTGAAATCCRTAGCTTTTTGCTGTGGCTATTTGCTAATCACAGCATGTCAGACCTACAATACTTGGCGAAACATACCTTTAGTTTTCTGATCCTCAGTCTTGACTAAGCTTCCTCCAAAAGTCCAACCCTATGAACTAAACTAATAACCTCCTGACTAGGAAGTTCCCATCCTCTCTGGAGCATGGCTTTTGSGTTTCAAGCCTTTCAGTAGATTAAGAGTGGGATTGCACAGATCTGCCTCTAAAGCTTGCTTGTCTCACCTTTCACTTATTGCACAATATTCATTGCTTTGTAATGCTCTCAGTTGACTCTTCTTGCCAGGACATTTCAATCACATGGTTATTTCATGGTGTCAGTTCTTAAATCCTTCTACTCAAGCAATTTTTAAACAAACTGGATATAAAATAAATTATTAAATATTAATAAATTTAAGTTAGTAATTTAATACATGAATTTTGCACAGTTTTCATGGTGCAATAGGTGTAACCTACTGTGCCACTGGGTTCTGGCCATCCTCAGCACCTGATCCTCTTTAGTGCCTTGATGGATTGCCTGGAGCCTCCCAGATGCAAAGGTAATGTAGGATGTGGATGGACTTTCTCTCTTGTTCCACAGTGCCATCYGTGCTGCGCCCAGGAAGGTGTACCCTGTGTTGTGTGGCTGCCACTGGTAGTGACATCCCTAGGCAGAGCTTGCTTTTCATATCACAGGCTGGAATCTAAATAAAGCACACTGTGATCATGAAGGTGCAGTTAGCAGTGGCTGCTTCATGCTATCCATACCTTGGATCCAGGCTCTAATGTTCRGTTTGTGCCAAAAGATGTGCCAATCAATGTTCACTTCCAAAGTCCCACAGCCAGCAGCTCATTCTCTCTGAGTACGTGCCASTCCTGCCTCTGCTGGTGCTGCACTGGAAAGCACTGCAAGGTGCTGGGTTTTGCTCCTGTGCTCTCATGCTGCGGCCTTGGCTTTCTGGAGCACTGAAATTCTTTAAATCAGGTTCATTTATGGTTTCTAATTACTTGTTTAAGACGCTCTGGCCAAACCAATCCTGCAAACTCCTGTTTTTCAAAAGAACAGAGAGCTGACCATCTTTTTACATTGCCAGCTTTCTTTTGAATTACGTGCTCTAGGAATATGCTTGGAGGTTCTCAGGCTCCAAACCCAGTGACCCCAACACAAACCCAAATCAGAGATCAAAGGTAGATGCCTGTTTGGTTTTAATAGGTCCAATAAATCTCATTATTTGTGGAGAAGTTGTCATAATTTGCTGGACTGCATCTTGGCATATAAAGATGTTGTCACCACCGACACTCGAAGATGTGCCTTATCTGGTACCTCAGCAAGTATTTGGGGTGGATACATTTCTGCTTCATCACATTGCYGCTTTTCTATCTAGCTAGATATTCTATCTTTTCTGTCTAGACCAATGCATTCTGCTTTCTGAAGATGACACTGTAGAGAGATGAAAATCAAGACATTCAAAGCCTAACTTTGAGAGTCATGAAAACCAAATCTCTCAAAGTTGTATCACCAAAAGAAAACCTTGGATTTGATAGCACCCAATTCTGAAGATACTATGAACTATAAAGTTCCTACTATAGATATGAACTCTAAACATTTCACACATTTGAAAATACTACTAAGCCAATCACACTCTGCTGAATTTCTTCAGAGATATGAATGGATATGTTCTTCTGCACACCTGAATCTAAGCAAAAAAAAATTAGCAAGACACAACAATTTTAGTAGAGCTGAATGAAAAATATTAGCAAGATAGATCTGTATTAATTCTTTTTTTTTACAGTAGTCAAATATTTAGTAGGGGATCAGCATTTAACATTTGCTTTAAGAAATCATGGATAAACTATTTGGAGATTATTCTGAAATTGCCCTACTCTCTGCACTTGGTCTGTGCCTTGGAATGAGCATATATAAATCCAGACAATTAAAATAGAACAGTCACAATTCTTGAGAAATCTAAACTCTGTCYCTTGTCAAAACTAAAACTGAAAAATCAAATTTTCTTAAATTTTGAATTTTGTAATATCTCAGTTTTAATATTTGTGAGTTGCTTGCAAAAGTTGATCAATTTTAAAAAAAAMMAMCMAAAAAATTACAAACCCAGAAAAAAATGGCACTCTGGCTCTTTTATAATCATGTTGTCTACAATGACAATACTAATTTAAAAAAATTATCAGCTTTTTTAATATGTCAGGCCTTATTCCTGACACCGTTATCTCCATTTTTCCTCATACTCCACTTTCTCTTTCCTCATGAGATTGCTTAGGAAAATAACTCACACATTAAATAGAAAAAAAGTTACCTTCTTTTTCTTATCTTTAATAACCAGAGTAAGTTCTTCCATCCACAGTTCCTGAGTCCAGAAAGTTTTAGTTTTCGTCCTTGAAAATTTTGTATTCTCAAGGGTCTGAGTTCTATCACCATCCTAAACTTCTAWTGCTTCAGTCTGCTGTTGTAAAACACCGCCTTGCTTAATAAGGATCTCCTACACCAGCAGTCATCTCTTCATGTACTGCACTCTGGGTAACAAAACATGCTTGTAAAGATAGTCTTGTAAAACTAACTAAAAAAAACCCCAAGACACACTCACACTTGTAAACCTAAAGTGCCTCTTTGTAAAGGAAATGATTTCATGAGATGCTTCATTCAGCCAGCATCATGTGCTTTGCAGGCAGGGTTTCCCTATTCCCAGCACCTCTGCACTTCCCTCTAAGTTGTGAGCGGATTGATGGGAGGAGTACTTTCACAGAAATAAGACGAGAGACTAAAAAGCTGATTGTTCCTCTCTAATGTTAACCTTAAAAAGAAAAAATTACTTTAAGAGAATAAATAGCATGTGTTAAGTACATTCAAAATTTRGGACTTTTTAAGCTTTTCTTATCTTCTACCCCCGTGAAAATATAATAAACAGACTGTTGCAGCAATACTGAATTGAGTTTATTCATTTAGAAAACACTCCAAAATTATTATTATTCAGAAAATACTTGCCACTTGAAAAAGTCTGTTTCATCAATGACAAACTCAGATTTTTCTCTTCTGTTTTAATAACACTACTGACACAATTACGTATACCGCTAACAGCGGCATGAACGTCGATAAAGAAAAGCAGGAGCTCACCTGAATCTTGCCTTGAGCTTGCACATTTTGGAAGGAAAAGTACAGGTCCCCACCTCATCCTTCATATTTTGGCGGGATGAGTAAGCATTACAACTACAGATAAGTCAAGCACCATAATGTAAGCATCTCAATTCGCACTGCAATCATAATGGAAGCATTCAGGAATGCAGCCTAAGCCTCAAAGCTGTTCAGTACATGCACCTTCTGCATAAATCAGAAGAGGGACCACGGGCACTTCTGAAACTCAGGGTAGCTGRTCTGAATGCTTACGATTGGTCAAAATAACTCACTAGTAATTCAGCTTCCCCCTGGTTCAAGCATTTGGAATGGATGCTGTTTTTTCCCAGCATGGAAGAGAACAGAAGGTTTTGTGTATTATGACAAGATAAAAGTATAAACACAGTAGAAAAGTATGGAAGTAAAAATACTTTTACAGGTTTTCTGTTAACTGGAAACAATTTGGATATTTTGTTAAACTTTCAATATAATAATAAAATATTAGCATTTAATTGCCACAGTAATGAATCAAACTGCATTTATTATTATTCAAGTATTTGGAAGACTTTAAAGTGCTGATTAAAAAGTCTAATTTGAATTTTAATTTTAATCACAATTTTTGAACTTTTCAAATTTCCCTGTTGAATGTTTGCATCCAGATAAATGAAAGTTAAACAAAAAACGCGCTTCTCTGATTTGCATAGTTGATGAAAATTGCATATCTTATTTTCAGTTATGTTCCTTCAAAATGCAAACAATAAAAAAAAAGTTCTATTAATTATTTTTTCAGGAACACATAACGCAACAGTGTTAATCGATATAAATCTATATACTAAGTTTAATTCTATGAACTCGGAATATGGCAGGAARTGTGCTCCTACCTCTTATTTGCGGTAACATAGTACAAACCTTACAGATGTGTCTCCATTATATTGTCTCATCAGGCTAAGTTCATGTCATACTGAACAATGTACAAGCTAGTTTTCTAAATGTAATGCAAAATTCTTTGGAAGGTATGGTTTTGTTTTCTTTCTTTTTTTCTCCCTTTTATGAATATCTAGATGTAGATTGAAAAATTAAGGGATTTTTTCCATTTTATAAATAAGATTTCAGATCCCCTTAAAGTAATTTGAGAAATAATTTCTATTTTAAATTAACATCATTGATATAATTTTGCTGCTAGTTACAGTAATTGCCAGGCTGGCACCTTAGTATTGGGATATCCAGTTAGTCTCCTGATCAGTGTAGCTTTTACTGATTTACCTAGGTGTGATGTGTTAGAATCTGAAATGTYACTGCAATATCATGAGTGGTATTCTTGCACAGCCAAAACTTTTGTTGCAACTCCTTGGAGAGAAGCAGAAACAGTTGCTTTACACAAAGACCAGGAAATACTGTAAATCGCACATAGAGCATCTATCTATTCTGTAACTTGAGAAACAAACCTCTGCCAACTTATAATCAGTCAAAATGTACAAAACAGGACGAGCAGGAAAATAGATATTGTTATACTAGAAATACCACAATGTACAGGTTGGCAAAGTTTTGCTATCAAACTTAAAGAAAGTAGTACAAAACCAGTACCACATTCCATGGCATCTCAGATATRCTTATGCTTATTTAGAGGAATGGAAAGCTAGGTATTTATTTTGTCTTCCTGAAAAAATAAGTTTCTTGTGGCAAACAGAATTCTTGTAGTCACTTTTCCTGAAAAAAAACATGGAGGGGGGGATGTGTGTTCTTTCTTGTGGTTCTTTTGTTGTGTTGTTGTTTGATTGATTGATTGATTGATTGATTGATTTTTAAGGAAAATCCCTCATACTGTAGTGGAGGTCTGGACTCTTCTCACAGTGATAAAAAACCTACCAGCTAGTACTCTTCCTAGTTTTTGTTTATCTCCTGTTGGCACATGCCCTGATCTTTACCTTTTCATGCATCTGATTAAATAATTTTTCTTCAGTTCACCTACCTTCATTTACTTTCAATTTTAAGATTTGCTAAATTGAATGATGCTGGTCAAGGTATATTCCATAGATTTTGGCAGTGTTTAACAAAGAGTGTATTTTTATTATCTTTTCTATTATTATTAACACATTTTAAAATGTATGTTTTAGATGAGCTATTTTAAGAGGTCTCTAGAAATAACTAGAAGTGCTTGACATCGAAATCTTCAAGGGTCACATCTTCAGACAGTTCTGGTACAGATGACTCACTTTATCCACTATAATTCTATAGCTCTGCCAATTTTATTTGATGTCCAGCTCCAGAATGCCAAGATAATATAGCTGTTGCTAATGCCTGCAAACACTTTCCTGTCTTTTTCTGACAAATTGCTGGAAAAATATGTGCCTTCAGAGTAGCAGCCAGCAACAGTGCTCACTCTTTCTCCATCCAAAGGTTCATTTGGCTTATTATTTCAAACCAGGCATAATAAACTTTCCAAGATGAATTTTCTTCAAAGCTTAGTGCTCTCTGACTTGGTCAATTTAACAAATCATCTGTGTAAGCATTTGTCTTGTGTTACCATAGCAAGAAAAGTGATGCTGGATTCTACACTCACAGAGAGAATTGTCATTTGTCTCCATACCAGGCTTTTTATTCATTGCTGAAGATAGAATTATGTTGTTAAAGTGCATTATTTATGTTATAGTTACAATCCTTTCACATGTGAAACTAAGCTAAGCTGAAAAACTCTGTTCATCCACATCCCTTAGAAGAATGCTACATATTGTGACACCAAAGAAGAGAAATGCCACTAAGTTATGTTTTTTAGTTAGCTAGGTAATTTGTTGCTTCTGTACCTAAATTTTGTCATTCCCTCCTTGTGGTCGYTCACTCCATGCTACCACCTGAAGTCTACAACCAGCAGTCTCATGTTAGATTATGTACCAAAGCAGGCATATACCTCCAAAAATATATCTATGGGTAGACTTCAAAACAGCAGATGAAAAGGTAATGAAGGCTTTTCCTATCACATTTCTATCAGATTGTCTTTACATTTCTAAGTGAACCTGGAGGCTTCCCTTCCAAAGGCAATCATACACAAACAGAATTGTAAAACGGCTGCCATTTACAAAATTAGTTTCATCCGCTTTAAGTTTTCCAACCCTTACAACAGTCCCTTGCCATTACACGTGCATTCGCCTTTCACAACAGCTGTACAGACCTTTCATAATAGGGGTTTTTTTTAATGTCGTTATTCTTTTAACTCTTATTTCTTTAAGGCAAAAAGCTTGTTTACTTCTCTACCATAGTAATTAAAAGCTTTATTTTTTTGCCAAATTAACAAAAAAATTTTTTTTTAGTTCTTCTTGAGTCCCTGTGAATTGATAAGCAATTCATCAACGTAGTAATACATATTTCCTTAGGAGAATAATGTCTTCTCAAACAGTTTGTAAAATGTTTCATTTTTCTCCATGTAGAGATTAGGGAAATCTTACTGTCCTTGCAGATTTAGTTTAGTACTTTGTTAGTATTCGTCTGCTAATTTCTCTTATATTTGCTAGTTTTTGCTTCCCATTCCACAGATGTTGAGAGTCAATGATACAGTGATGACATCAGTTTAAAATAATCCATGTCTCTAAAATCCCAGTTCAACCTACGAATTCCTACTGTGGGTGAAAAAATGTTCGAAGTTTCCACATACTTCCTGGGCAACCTTGTATCCCTTTCAAAAATACCAAAGTCTTCAAATGCTATCCAAATGGATTTGTTTGGGAAAACTTTGTTGGTTTGTTCTTTTAAGAATTAAAAAAATGTGTATAGCAGCCTTTTTAATGCAACATTCTTGATGTCTGCATCAGTTAATCCACTGAAATAGATCTAAATCTAAGATCAGTGGGCAAATTCTACAATTAATCTGATGAAATTTTCAAAAGCTTCTCCTCCTTTTATTAATTGCAAATATATTTCATTCAGAAAAGGGAACATAAGCTCCAGACCTGTTCAGGTGCTTCTAAGTGTATTTATTTCCTTGAGATGGCTATATTAATAATTTATCTTAATCCTAGTGACATTGTCTGTTAAAGTAAATCCTTTACTTTGCCGCTTTGGAGGATGTTAGWACAATTCAGTTTATTTTAGCTGTTTTCAGGCATTCTAGCGAAACTGATGAYTCCATATTTGAAAAACCTTAGGGTATATTAGATTTGAACACAACAAAAACTGCACAATCCTCATCTATTCTTGAAAGCAGAGCCTTAAAAAATGCTATGAGACAGATTGCAGTGTTGAACAGCTGAAGGTATTTTTCTGAAAAAATACGAAATTAAATTTAAAAAAAAAGTTATGTAAAGGAAGGCTTGACATGTATAATCCATTACAAATAAAGCAGTCACATGGTTAGTGTGCTGGTTTGGCCAAATTTGGAGGAAAATATCCTCTGATAGAAAGCAGGTTACAACCACCCCTCCCCCACCAGGTTTGGGAAAAAAAAGAAATTTTCCTCGAAGGAAAGTGAAAGAGATAAAAAACCTATTTATTTAACAACACACAGGAAAAGGGTAACAATGCTAAATAATAAAATCTCTCCCTGTGGAGAGAAACCTGGAAAAATTTCAGAGTTCTTCTGTAGGTGTGGTCTCTCTCCTCCTCAGAGCTGGGTTGATGTGGGCCCACCTCCAGGAGCTTGGTGGAAAATTCTCCTGATGTGTTGTGATGTTGAAACAGTCCAGAAGAGGAGAAAAACCAAAGTCCCAGGAAAACAAAGTTCAACTCTCCATCTCCCACCGGAAAAAAGGGAGCCGAAAAGCTGGCTGAAAAGCACCAAAGATGTTTTCTCTCCCCTTGCTGCCAGAGCTGAAGCAGAGGAGTGTATGTGTGTGCTTGAACAATTGCTTTGGAAAGTTCGCTGGGATTTTTTTCCTCTCTACCCTCTCAGGCTCAGTTTAAAGGCACAGAAAAGGCACAGAGTTAATTTCTGGGCAATAGAGCAGCGATAGGGGATACAYATCATAAAGTCACCCCAAGACAGTTAGACACCCGCACAACTCATAAAATAGGTCCCTCAGGATGAGTATTTAACAATGATGTTATACTTTGAAATAGGTAATTCCTACTTACATTTTTTTTACACTCATGCTTCTCCCATGTAAGGTGGATTAACACAGATTAATTTCACACTAATCTATCTATCTATCACACTAGACTGTCTCATTAAGCTTTTCCAGCTTCAGATAATTTACAAAACTAGTAAAAGCATTGCCATAGTAATTATACTGGATTTTATAGTATAAGGTGCTGATATGGCAATTTCGCCCACAGAAATTTATGACAAGCATTTTAACCAAGAATAAAAATAGTTACTAAAGAAATTATGATGAATTAGAATATTTTACGGTGAAAATTTAATTTGAATGGAATACCCTGAATATAATTTCAAATGTGTTTGTAAGGAGCAATTTTGTAATCAATGTTCACACAGAAATGTGAAGACAGTATAACTGTTTTGCACAAAATTGTAGCTTTTACATCTTCATTGTAGTCATCTAGTTCCAAATCTTTTGCACTAAAAACCGCAATTTCTGATATATGACATTAATGAAATTTAAATTATCAGCGTTTCTAGCAAGTAAATATCACCTTTGTATTGAAATTAAAATGAAAATTATGTACAACTGTCATTTGAAGTCAATGAAGTATCTAAATTCTTGACTCCAGCTTTTCTACTGCTTCTTACTTTTCTTTCAAAAAGGCTGACACAAATGTAGAACAGAAACAGGAGACATCAGAACTTTTCACTGACATTAATTTACTACATAAGTCAATTAACCAATTTGAGCTAAAATAACAATCTGAAYCAAAAGAATAGAAAAGACTGTTAGGAGACAGGGAGATGATTAAGTCTTTAACCCTCTTGGATAGAAAGAAAAAGCTAAATATTGATTTTAGAACATTGACAGCTTAGTTGGATGTTAGGCATGAGGAAATTCATTGTATGTCAGAAAACTAATACGTCTGCTGAGTCTGTGATTTGTAATTTGTTAACCTTTTTTAGATTTATGACTCCAGAGTCAACTTCTGAAGGTAATTTGTTGGTTTCCTTTAGGAGTCAGGACTAAGGTAATGGAGGAGGAGTGGTTTGGTAAGGAATGTTGCTGATTACAAAATGCTTTTTTTTTCCTTTACTTATCTTGAGTAAGTGTTTTCTGCTACTTCACAGTTGAATGCTTTGGCTCACAAAATTTGTGGTACAACATTTAGTTCCTTGGGTAAAATTAATTTCATTCTGTTTGGATGTAGGCTATCTGTTCACAATGTTTGCCATTTATTGCACTGTTATTGGAGATTAATTGATAATATTAAATTCGTTATTTTGGCAAGAACTCTTGCCATGTCAGAAAGTACAGATGACAGAAGACTAGAGAGTGGGAAGAAATATCTTAAGGTAAAATCTTCTAGCATTGATTAAAAGAGCCTAATTATTTTCCATACAGATTTCAATAAACAGGGATTATGACAATAAAACATATTTAATCAGTTTATATCTGAAATATAATTTAATAACCTCATGTACCTTACTACTTAACAGTCTGTAGCATATGATTTAGTTTGTATAAAGCCAAGCATTGAGATTTTTAAAAAATTTTCTTTAACAATTCAGATCGAAATCATCAGCAGTTAAAATTCCCTTCCCCTTGGCTATCATGCTTACCATGAGCACAAAGATTGTATTTGCTTTATCATTTTTAAAATGTAGATAGTCATGATACGCATATGCTATGTGCTTACCTTACTTGAGATTAGAGCAACTTTTTATCACTCTCTTGATTTGTGATCCCAGTTATCTTTGTGATCTGCATTATTCTTTATTAATTTTTTAAACCTCTGTTTTCAATGATTGAGCATACATTTCAGTCTAAAATCAACTCAGGGTTTTGGTGACACAATCAGGGAATAAAACAGAAAATAAGAAAAGACTACTTAAGAGAGTTAGAGAGTTAAAGACACCCTTAAGTCCACATTAATAGTTCAACCAGGACTGTAAATGAAGGACATGAAAAATTAATGCATCTCTGGCACAGAACAACACTGTGGGACACAACAGAGAAATAGCTTAACTATGTATGAAAAAGATAATATAGATGGGGTTTTGCTATCAGCTGAAGAAAACCAGAAGTCCAATCATACTGTATTACACTCACAGTGATTTAAATAATTTTTTAAAAAGTCTAAGACCTAAATATTCCTGAAAGATCTGGAATGGCTAATATCCCTACAATCTAAAAGGTCAGGTTCCACTGCCATAGGACTTTTAAATCTTCCACATACATCCCTTACCGTTTTTAAACTCTTTCCAAATTGTCATGAAAGGCAAAGGTGGCACTGGTAACRTTTAAACACGTGTTGTAGATATGAAGGGACATATGGTGACCATCTGTCATCCAGCAGTCATCTAAAGAAAGCCTTGGAATCAAGAAGAAGGTGATGTGGGTTTTTTTGAAAAAGAACATGGTATACCTTTCTAAGAGCTCAAAAATTACTGAAATAATAAAAAGAAAAATTAATGAACAGCAATACTGCTGTTTACTTTAAGAATTACTTTGAACTTATACAGTATAAGTTAATGAATTTGTGGGATAAAATAGTAAATTAAAGTTTTAGCAGATAGGCTTCTGGTACAGCACTCTTTTCAGCTCCAGCCAGTCTCTGCATCCTTCAGATAAACTCCAGTTTTCAAAATGGTGTGTTGCTTTGTGTTGATACCCATTACATTTGTTTCTCACACCATTAAACACAAGTTTAAGACAATAAGCACATCCTGTAAGCATTGCAACCTGTTATCATCTACACGRAAATAACTTCTTGATGGTTTTTGGTACATTTTCAGATTGCTGTCAACTTGAACAATAGTATATAACAGCATGTGGTTGTATTGCACATGTAAGATATCTGAGAACCGAGTACAAGATATTTTCAAGTAAAAGAGGAAGAAAAATAAGTTTGGTGTAGTGCAGTATTTGTGTTTGCCATCAATAAAAGATATTATTAAATTTTACACCTTTGAAAAAGGGAGAGCAAAACCTTGTATGTCAAGTCCTTCTTTACTAATGAGTGTTACAATCCTTAAAAATATCTCAGAGAGCAAATAAGAAAATAGCATATTCAGACAAATTTTCTAGGGGACAGTTATTTTCCCTCATCCTTTTTCACCCCCTCTTTTTCCTTCTTAGAAATCAAATATTATGCTGGGCAATTTTACTCAATGAAAGAAGATATACGAGAGTTTACAAAGATATATTTACTGGTAATATTGTAGTGACACAGGGTAAAAAAAAGTCACCCAACATTTGGTTTTTTTAAAGACTTAACCTGAGAAGGRAATGTCATGTTAAAGTAAGAAAATAAAATACACTTCAGTCTTTATTTTGTCTTGTCTGTTTTTCCCTGTTCCAATGTTGTAAAGCAGTTGAACTTCCTTTGGACCAGAATTGTTCCGCTATAAAAACCAAGTTCTCCACTGCACTGAGAGAAATAAAGTAATACGTTCCAAAAAACTTCAATAGCAAAAAGCATTTGAAATAAGGTTAATTTCACTGTACTGTAYTGTATTTAAACTGAATAGAAGCATGTTTATAATCCCCAGCTATGCTGCCTCTTGAGGCTGCAGCACACATTTCAGTTGATCCTATATACTAATCTTGTACAGACTGACATTTTGCAGCAGAAGCTGATTGCATAATTTTGTAGGACTCTTATTAATGCTACATTATCCTCACGTAATTCCTTGGGCCAAAGAACTGCTTAGAAGTTAGTGTGCTTAATTCTTTTCCTTTCTTTATCCATTTGGAAAATTATTCTTGTAGTTGGTCACCACTTAGARTGCTATGTAAACTTTACTCTCTCTCTAATTTGGTGCTGAGAGCCCACAGAGAGTATTTGTTTTATGGCTGTATTTGTATTTGAAAATAACAATACCTGGGAAAACACTGTTATATGGTAAATATGGCACCTTCATCCATGATTTCTATAAGAGAAGAGATATAAATAAATCCTTTTGGAGATGGCATCCATAGATACTGCTTATCCATGTAAAAATGTGCACAGCCAGTATCAGAATTTCTTCCACTGCACCACATTTGATACAAATGCTCATTTCAACCATCACAAGGGTTTTTCTTCAAAACAGCGTAAAATCCAATGTGCTAAGAAACAAGTAGTGTAGTGAAAGCAAATGAACTGTTAAAATGCACAGACAATTATTGCTTCAGGCTAAAAGGGAGATCATTGGCCAGATACTTGAAGGGAAGCACACTTTGTGATTACTCACAGCACACTTTGACTATTCAGATGTCTAAAGCTAGCAGTGTCTGAACCATATTTAAATGGGGATCCAAAGTCTGCCTTTGCACAGGAAGGCAAGCTCGGAAAAAACTGAACACCTTCACCACACATGTAATACCTGCAGGTAATAAACAAACAAACCAACCAGCAAACACCTGATTTCACACTTTCACCTATTATCACTTTCATCTGAGTTTAATGTACAGTTGTGTTTAAGAATTCTTATCCCCCACCCAAATATGCTTCTCAAACAACTGACAGATAGAACTTTCTAATGTTAGACATAATTCTAAACAAAACCCTTGTGTCCAAATGCTTGTTCTAAATTTGTTAAATGTGCAGAGGGAACTGTTCTGCATCCTGTTCTAGGGTAATTCTTAAACACAAAATATAAATGAAGTTGAAATACTTCATTTAGAAATACTTCATACAGAATGGCCACAGAATGCATAGAATGCAAAATATATCATGCATACAGTTAATTTCTGTAATAAGTCACCTTCATGGGAGATGAGTGATTATCAAAAAATGTATATAAATAGATGCCATCTTTTAAAATTATCTCTGCATATGTTATGCATGAGTTAAAATTTCCTAAATACAAACGTAGTTATCTCAAATGTTTATATCAGGTATGTTGTGTATCAAAAGTATTTTATTTTAAGAAAGAAGGGGATGGGAAGGAAAATGGGCCATGGATCTACATAAAATGGGATCTACTTTAAAACATCTACCTGATTCAGACAATATGTGAGTTTTTATTAAAGCCATCAAGAGCAAATAAATTTTCTGAAACCTAAAAATCCAGGCGCTGAAATTCAAGGGTGTTTTGAAATTAATTAGATCAGCTTGAAGTGAAAGGAGATGACTGGTAGCAATTAGCAGATATTTCTGGTAGCTCAAGACACAACAAGAATTGTACTTTCTAATTAACATTTCTGAGCTTTTTTTCTTGGATTATTTCCCACCAGCACAGCTTTCTCATAAATCTGAAACCAATTTGCAAATGTCACTAATTTAAAAACATACTTTTATTACAATGACATCTTTACTATGAAAAATTATGATGAAAAATACTCATGTTCCTTGAGTTTCATTCACTATCTGTGCAGAACACTAGGCTTTTATTACAAATTTATTTCTTCTGCTTCTCAAGTGCTCTTTGATTTTTGTTTTGGAAAGTTTGTCTAGAACTGTTTTATGGTGAAGAAACAAATTTAAATTTTGTTATAGATATACAGATTATACAAGTTATGTTTTGAAATATATTGTAACAACACACTATTGTATTCTGTGCAAAGTGATTTTCTGCAATTCTTTGATCCTATTAGATGAAATTATTTTAGACACTTACTTAGAGATATTCACACAGAGTTTTTCACTGATAAATGGTTGAAATCCATTGAAAAAAAAAACACCCACCACTATACAGAATCATAGTAGGGTTGATCGAAATTTCATCAGCTTAAACATATATATTGTAATAGTACATAGCATTATTCTGAAAGAGTAGAAACAAGATATCGTGTTTTCAGTCCTAGAGTCCTAGTGTTAGGGTTTTTTATTATAATGGTGTTTTCAGCTGCAGAATGTTTTGCATAGAACAAATTGTGTTCAGTTACTTTGGTTTCTAAGCTGTATTTGTGAAGGAAATATACTTGTGTTAATTTTGAAGATCTTTGCCTACATCTTTCCTGATGGCCACCACAGGCACCATGTGGGAGCACAGACCATAGTCTGTAGCTGTGCATGTGGGCTGAGCAGGAAAGCTGAGAGGGCACAAAGAATTGTACTTGTTTGTCCTTTCATTCAGCTTTTTCCTTAGCTTCCACTGCTCACAGACAGCACCAGTACAGGTCACTGACMAACACTGTTGATTGCCAAGGAATTGATGAGATGGCAACACTCTCTGGCTTTGCAATAATATACAAAGCAAGACCAAAGAGAAGAAGACCACTGGCACTAAATAACTGAATTCTGGAACCTGGTATGGGACTTGCTCAGAGAGCTTCCTGTAGTTTTGTACTTTCCTGCGTCACCTACAGTGCAAGTTCCCAGCTCCCTTCATGGTCTGAGGAAATAAGCACATGAGAACACACCACAGAGTCCTCCAAAGGGATACTTCACAGAAAATTGCTCATTTGATAATCACTTTTTGGTGCTGGGGAAACATTGAAACATTCCCTCCTCAAACAGATGATCACAAACCTCCAAGGTCACAAAATAGGTTGAGAATATTGCCTGCTATTAGCTAACTGCTGGCAGCAGTAGTTCAGGTTTCCCAGAATCATTAGCGATTCAGTTTCTCAAACAATGCAAGGGTGAGGGGTGAAAAATGAGGCTGGACTTTAATTACTTGTTTTGAGAATTTATACCAGGTGGGAAATGTCTATTTAATTGCAGACTGCAGTTGCACTTCTCTGCACAGAGCAGGAGGAAGAGAGAGAAGAGAATGGAAGATGGTCCTATCAATACAAAGAGTTAACAGGAGAACAAGAACAGATGAGAAGGAAGAAATAAAGCCTACTTCCAGAGGAGTTGCTCTGCTGAGCTGCTGCCAGCTCATGAGGTTGTTAACTCCTGAGTCAAACCAGCATTGTGTCCTCATAGCCTTTAAGGAATGGGTGAAATAGTGAGCCTGACAGTCACTTTCCAGCTATGTCTCATTGTTTCAGTTTAGAGACAAGTTTGGGAGAAAAAACTCTGGAATGAGTGCTTCCTCTAAAAAGGGTTCCAACAATCCCTTTCTGCCAATAGGAAATGAATTCTAGTGGATGAAAGTGAAAAAAAACAAACCAACCGTTTATTGACAAACAGAATGCCCACACAGCATGGGAAAAAGGTAAATAAATGCCAGATATTGAACTGTCAGACCTTACTAGTATATATATATATAAAACAAGACAAACAAACAACAACAGCAGCGACGAGGAACAGCCCCAGCAGCGCAGTGGCAGCCTTCTCTCGGCCGCAGGCGCTTTCCCCTG